>FXXK01001877.1:33927-55889 GCA_900184695.1 Betula pendula
TTTAGTTTGGCCCATTTATTAAACATGTCATATTTTCAATCATAACTTGCTAATTTTGTGTTGGATTCGTATTGAGTTTATGGGTCATGATAAAAGTTGTTAGTCTTAAATGTTACATGTCGGGTTTGGATTTTGTTGAAACATGCGTATAAGACTATATAGGTCAATTATAATTTGGCCAATTTAATTAAACGGATTATGCTTTTAAACTCTAACTTGCAAATTTTATTTTGGATTTGTGTCAAATTTGTAGATCGTATTAAAAATTGTCAGTCCTAACTATATCTAGAAGGTGGGTTTAATTCTCAATTTCACAAATGTAGTAGACAATGTTTCAAAATTAAAACCACCACGTGGAAGGCATCAACGACAAACAATGTTAGCAACATAGTTGATAGCACATGTGAGGATATTAGCAATATGCCATAATATAAGGCTCTGATTGTTATCAACATCAGCTACTTAAGGCATTACCACCGAGGGTGGTAGTCTAGTGGCATTCTAACACAAATCATGGGGCTAAGGTCCCGAGTTCGACTCCCGAAAATGGGAATTATTTGGGAAACCGCCTGCCATGGGAGTTGGGTGCTGCTAGTGCCCTTGTGGGGCGGGATTAAGCTATGTCTCGGTCGGTCTTGAGGGAGCGCATGTGGTTCCCTCCGTCTAGGCCCCTCCTGAGCGGCGCCCCGTGGATTGGTGTTACTATGGTCACGCCCAGGTAGAATAGCTACGTTGGTCTCCTCCGCCAATCCTTTCATCTAGAAAAAAAAAACAAAAAAAAAAACAGAAAAAAAAAAAGAAAGAAAAAAAAAAAGGCATTAACTTACTATTTGTTGTTGCAGGTTTTTTTTTTTTTTTTTACGGCTTAACTAGTGATAGGTAACGTGCAAAAATAGGGATAACATCAATGGATCTATTGGTCTTTAGATCGGAGATACTCCGATACTTAAGTTAGCATGTTTATTTGGAGTGAAGATATAATAATGAGCTCGAGCGTTTGGGAGATTTAGCTCCTATTGCTTGATGCGTTGTATCCCTTTTATAGGGTTTTCTATAAATGATTCTTATGTAAAATTCTGTGTATTTGGAGAGATACGATATCGATATAATATCAGCATCTCTGATATTTTGGAATTTGATTCCCTCGTTAAAAAGAATTCTAGTGAATATAACTAACCGTTTATTTAATTGAGATTACTTGAGTCCGCTTACTTAACTGAGATTTATTCCCAACACTATTAATATCATTCCAGTCGCTATCCCGTATAACCATTCACCTCGGGCTGAAAATATTCTCTTTGCAGTCTCATGATCATCTGCAACCGCAAGATTGGATTTCTTTTTCAGCTCATCAAAGATGAAATTCCATAGCCTCTCGAAAAATGGTTTCTTGGAAACACATTTTATCCAATCATAAAAATCCTTAAAGGCCCAGTGTCTCAATGACATAAATAAATTCATATGCCGCCTCCAAACAATCAAATGGTGTAATTAGTTAAGGGGATGCTTAAATTGAGGATCATTCAAGTAAGTACATTAAAAGTTTTTAGTCTTTTTGGCCGTCATTTCTATTGCCCATTGCCTCAGTTGAGCTACTGTACTGCCATCAAAGGCAAGCTTCTGAATAACGTCGCCTTGCCTTATTAGTCTTAAGGAGCAAAAATTATTTCTTGAAGATTATTGAGGGCCGTTGTTTTCTTGTGAGCCGAATGGAAGCCCACATCCCATCGCTTTGAGGAAAAGCTAAATTCAAGCGGCACTATGGCCTTAATTTAAAAAGGGTCCCACCACGCCACCGATGTTAACGTGGCAAATGCAGAACTGATGTGTGTTTTTTTTTTCTAATTCAGAACTGATGTGTGTTGATTCTAAACAATTGTTACTGAACGCTATTAACGGAATTTGCTCTCATCCAAAAAGCTTAAGTTGAAGGTTTATGACAACAACCATTGTGTCATTGTGGAAGGACCACGGTCAAGCCAACAAAGCACCACCATGAGAAGTCGACAGCTTATCAGGTAATTTACTACAGCAAGGTCATGCACCAGATCATATCTTATTGGGCAATTGGTTAGAGCCAGACTATATACCTTAAGTCATATCTCATCTGGCAGTTGATCAGAGCAAGATCACATACATTATACCCCATATTATATCTAATTGGGTAATTGACCAGATCAGCGAGGTCATGCACCCAGATCATATTTTTACTGAGCAATTAGTCAGAGCAAGACCATATACCCCAAGTCATATCTCATAGCGCAATTGATCAGAGCAAGATAATGTACCCCCATATTATATTCCATCAGAACAAGGATCATGTTTTAGTGAGTGATGGATCAAAATAAGATCATGCATCCCTCCCACGTCATGCCATTGAGCAAGTGGTCACTGATCAGCACGAGGCTGCTGGTTCTACAATCATGTTGAGAAGCTAACAACCTAACTCAAACAACCAAGGTTTGCTTTATCCAGATTTTGAATTGTTTCGAGACGATCAATCAATTACACGTTATATATGATACCCAAAGATCGAGTAAGGCCTCTGTTTATTGCATTGAATATATATCACATACACACACGTACGAAGTTTTAATATAAAATTGCCATGCAGCTTGAAACATTGAAGTTTCCATCATGAGCCGCTTATTATTCCTGGCTGTTACGAGGCCATAGAGTCCAGGAGAACTTCAAACCCTGCAAATGAAACCATGAATTATATTCTTGATCTCCATATTTAATACAACTTAAATTAATTTTTAGTATTAGACTTACTGGGTATATTCAATGTTGATTTTTCCGGCGTCTGGATTAGCGATCATGGAGAAAGCCTCTTGAGAGAGATCAATGGTTCCCCGACATCCTGGTGGACAGTAATCAACGATTTTAACGACGACGCTGGTGCCCTTGCATGGTTGTGGCACGCCCTGGTTTGTAGCTCCGATGCATTTCACTCTATAACTTCTCCCACATGCTGCCCGATTGCCCCATATCGCATCACTTGCTGCAGCGATCATTACGCCATTGTCTTGATATCCGTAGCATGAAGAGGCTGTCAATGGATAATAAATATTATAATTCAAAGTTTAGAGTAATTAAATAAATACATCTGTAAAATTTTCTAGTTTTTGCATGGCAATTTTTTCGCTGTCAGGAAACACCACAAAAAGATCGTGTTGTTGTCGCGTCTTTATATTTGGAAGATGGCACTCAACTTTGGTACCAAATACTTTGTCATGAAGACAGAGTGGTCTTATGGCCTAAGCCAAAAAAAATTTTTGACCCTTTTTGTGAAGTAATTAAATTGCAATAAGAAGGATTGTTACAAGATTACCAAACCAAATTCGAGACACTAATTGCACGCTAAGGTGGGATCTTTGCCATAGGAAAAACAAGTTAGTTGTTTTATTAATTAGTGGTCTCAATTCTCTTTCTTAGGCAATTAGATTGGCTCCCATGTACGATGCCAGAAATGATGCTTTGGGTAAATCCACATAGATTGATATTTGACAATTAACCACCAGATTCAGTGCAAAACGAAACTTTCATGACACCAACTAGTTTCCTAGCTAATTCGTCAAACGGTGGGCACACACACTTTTCCATTCAAAGCTAGGGGGGACACTCCAAGCTCTAAATTATACATTAAGCGACTAGAGGAATGCTAGGCTTACAAATTTTTTTAAAAAAACAACTTTTACAAAAGTGATGTGGTACAACATGATTGGGAAGGAGATGAATCCAAATTTTAAAAAATTCAATATATTATATTGTGCCACATCACTTTGTAAGAGTTTTTTTTTTTTGTAAAAAATTTTGTAAGCCTAGCAATTCTCAAGCGACTAACACCCGATGAATTGTGGGAGAGAAATAGACATAACAATACCTTTTTTTTTTTTTTTTGTATAAACATAACGATACTCAAGTTGAAAAAAGAAAAAGAAAGAAAAGAAAACGAAATATGGGCAGTTTTTCATGTAGAAGAAAAATAACTTTTTGAGAGTCAAGGGAATGTGGATTTCCATTTGTTTAGAAAAGAATCCCCATTTTCAGCAAAAGAAAGTTAGGAGGAAATTTAGATACCCATAAACATCTAGATTTTCTTTACTAAAATGCAGTTAAATGGGATAATCTTTTAGGATTTCCAAAAATCTTAAAAGATTACTCCCACCCAAACAACACGTAAGAATATAACTTTAAGAAGGTGAAGTATTTATGCGTGTGTGAAAGATAAGTGCTGAAATTAGTATAATTGTTAAAAACAAATTTAGCTTAATTTATGGTATTTCATATATGGATCTATAAGGCAATTTGATACATAAAGATACTCACGAACATAAGGAGGCGTGTAGAAAGTAGCTGTCCCCTGCGCCGCATTTGCAACTGACGTGAGACATATGGCCATGCTCACCATTATCAAAGCACAAATATTAACCATTCCCATTTTCTTTTTATGAGAAAACTATGTGATGATGTTTTAACACTTCGACTTTGTGGTGCAAAGAAGTAGATTTGCCTCCAATTTATAGAGTTAGACTTATTTCATTAGGCTAGCTAAGGGTATTTTAGCTAGCCTTTATTTATATTAAAAATAGAAAAAAAAAGTAGGTTCATTTGGCTAGGCATTATTTAGATAAACCAATCCTACAAATTGGTTAGTAGCTAGGAAACTTTTACAATCGGCCATTGAAAGCGATATGTGTCATTAAGAAATTAAAAAATAATACTATTAACAAAACATGTGTTTCTCATATGGAAAGAGACACACATCACTTTAAGAGGTTGATTTGTAAGAAATTTATATAAAAAAAAGGAAAAAAAAAAATACAATTTACTCCCCAAACTTTGACCACTTTTTCAATTTATTTTTCAAAGTTTAAAAACTGACAATGTACTCCCACGAAATTTCAAGAATTGTCAATGTGACCCATTTGTTACTTTGATTTGTCTTCTCTAACGGAATTGGGGTGACGTGCGTAGCACATGTGGTTTGAGAGGTAAAAAAGTCTAAAATGCCGCTAATATTCCTTAAAAAAAAAAAAATAGTAATTGTATCAAGAAAAAAAAGAAAAGAAAAAAAAAAAGTGCCAAGGGTGTGGCTAAGTCACCGCCAAGGGCAAACGAAATACATTGGCCGGAACGGGGTGGTCGCCACCCCAATCGCCCATGGGGTGGTTCGGCCACTCCCAATGGTCCAAATTCGGCCGCCCCCATTTAGGCCTCCCCAAATGGGCCCATGGGGGTGGTCCGGCCACCCAATTTTATTTATTTATTTTTTTTTTAAAAGTAATATTTAGGGCATTTTAAACTTTTTTCATTTTTCAAACTACATGTGCCACACAGTAACCCTAATTCCAGTTAGAGAAGACAGATCAGAGTAACAGATAAGTCATATTGACAATCCATGAAATTTTGTGGAGGTATATTGTCAGTTTTTAAATTTTAGGAGGCTAATTAAAAAAAATGGTTAAAGTTTGGAGGGATAAAGTGTATTTTCCTTCAAAAAGGAAAAAAAGGCTAGCTGTTACAATGCTACAAATTTAGTGAGCACTATAGCTCCACAATACCTAAATAAACTAATAATAAATCAATATGATTCTCTCTCCAATTTGAAAATAATAAAGTGGATAAATAAATATATTTTAAATGAACTATTAAAAGTGGATAAAAAATAGAAAATTGAGATGTAGGCGATTATTATAATATTTATTATATATATAAATAAATAAATAAAGATGATTCTTAACTAAAATTTACTATGAAATCTGATGGAACATGAATAATACTATTTTTGAGACAAATGAAGAAATGTTTAATTTCCATTTAATCTTTTATCAACGTCGTCTAGCAATAGTATTGTGAGTCTATGAACGGAAATCTTTTATCTAGAAAGCATATGCTACTCTTTTTTCCGTCTCTGATCAACACAAATTTCTTGCAAACTCTCTTACAAACTAACTTCTAAAAGTAATGTGTCTTTTGCGTTATTAAAAAATATGTAAAAAACACGTATTAGTAATAAAAAAATATACTTCTACTAGGGGACTTTCACTTTTAGGCGTTAATTTGAAAATAATTTTTTACAAACCAATTTGTAAGAAAATTCTCTCATCCGGAGTAGATTCAGCTGCCTATTGCTACGCCTGCATGCTGTCACATAGATGTCCAATTGAGTGAATACTGAGGAAAACTTGAGTGGTTATTGTCTTTTTCTAGCCTATAAGAATGGTCCAGATCTTTGTTACCATCTCATAGGCATAACAATTCACAATTTATACCTTAGACATGTGTGGACCAGAATTTCAAGGGCCTGTAATTCATTAGGTCCAGACCGTCTATCGTAAATTAACGGTTTAGATTATGTCACGTCGTCCATTTTAGTCTAACAATCAACAGAAAATTAGGACCATCCAAAATGGCTCATCCCGTAGCTGCAGCATCTCAAAATAGCTTGTAGGTGGTCCGGCCTTTCCTATCAATTATATTGAGGGTGGCCGACCACTCTAAAGCTAAATTTTGAGAGTGGACAACATTTTTAAGAGGTAACCAATCGCCTCTACAATTATATTTTGAGCGCAATGAAACTACCATTCAATTGTTTTGAATGGTTGACTATCATTGGTAAAGGAGTTTTTATATATATATTTTTTTGGTTAAAATTGATGACGCGATATTCTACCGGCAACCTTTTCTTGTAGTTGACCAACCATCGGCAAATTATATTTTGAGATTGGCTGAACTACTGCTAAACTCTTTTAGAGTGATCCGACTAGGGGTGAATTTAAGATTTGTGGAGTAGAGGGACGAACTTACATAAATACATAAACACAAAGATATATATAGTCCATTTTTATATGTGTGTTTGTGCGTGTTTATCTAAAATAAAAACATAGAAGTTTTAAAATTAATTTTATATAGTTCTTATTACCACTAGCAAGTGAAAGAATGCCAAATAAAATTGAATTCAAACCCATCAAATTAACGAGCAAAATTCAACTATAAGACCTAAAAGTAAAAACTCGTATAATTATCTCGATTTGTTAAACAAAATCTGTAAGGATTTACTGGCAAATTTATTAAATCTACCTCGACACGAACTTGTTTAGAGTTTGGTTGAAGCTCAATAGAATCATTGTTATTCTCCATAATCTCAGGTAACTACAATTATATATTTCATACAATTAAAATATGTAACAAAAACTATATATATATATCCTAAACAATTAATTTAATTAAGCAATCTAAATATAAAAATTTAATTACATATTTTAAACTTTTTTAAAAAGAGATTGTCAAAAACACGAGTTTTTTTTTTTTAGCTATTGTATCAACTCATCCACAATGAAAACAAGAATTGCCCTCAAATTGCTTCATTACTTGAGGTTCATTTTTTGTTTTGATTTTGAAATATAGTAATTTGATTTTGTTTTTCAAAAGGTCTTGGATCTCCGTGCCTTGGGTATATACATTTTTTGTTCAATTTGGACTTTGAAAAGCTTTTGGAGTTTGGCCTCTCAACCAAACCTATTGGCCCACTAACGTCTTAAATGAAAGATGCAAGCTTAAGTTAGCGCGTGTGGACTGTGGTCCATAAACAATTAAACAAAAACTTATTTAAACGTTGCGTTTAATAAAAGGGTATCATGTGTCAATTACCATCATCTTCCTTACCTTTCCTTCTAACCTAAACCTAAAAGCTGAAAAACTGAATCTATGACAAAAAAAAATCTGAGAATGATCTTAATCCGACGTGCACTCAAATGCCTTGAGGGGACATTTAAAATATTTTTGGAGAGACATTTGTCTCCCACTACTCCAAGTGGGTAAGAAATATACATATTTAAATCAAAATTTCCAAAATTTTGGGGGGACATTCGTCCCCCCAAAGCTCCACGTGGGTTGGCCCCTGTCGACAACCCTTGAGAACATAGTATAATTTTTTTTTGGGACTGAAAATTGATGACGTGGCATAATCTAGATGGTTCATTTATTACAATGGACCGTCTGAAATGAATGAAAAACAAGTTCTTGTAATACTTTAAAATTACACAAAATTACGATGACAACCAACGTGGATTTTTTTTTTTGGGGGGGGGGGGGGGTACGTGCACAACAAAGAGACTTAAGAAGCCAATGGACCTGTAATTTGACTTATCAATCTGGGCAACAAAAAAAAAAAACCTCTCAAATTTTGGCATTTTAGATCAAACGACGTCTTGTCTACAAAAAAAAGAAAAAAAAAAAAAAAAAACCTCTCAATTTCTGCTCTGCCCCTCTGTGTTTTTTCTTCTGTCTTTTCTTCGACATTTCTCTCTCTCTTGTTTTCTCTCTAATTTTTTTCTCCAAACCTCTCTCTTCGTTTTTCTCGGTTCCTCGAGCAAAAACGCAACCGGCCCACTTGAGATAGTTTTATTAGATTCCTTTTATTTCTTCTCCACAGTCATACACACGCAAATGCTCTTACAGACAGTCTCTCTTCTGGGGAAAAACATAATAAAATGGAGAGAGGGAAAAAGAGATAGAAACACTAAGAATTATGTTGTTTGATTTATGAACTATATCTACATGTTAAAGCATCAGAGAGGATATATATATATATATTATATATATATATATATATATATATATTTTCTTTCTTATTCTTGATTATCTTCACAAGATAAATGCTACTCAGCATTCAAATAGCATTTTTTTAACATTTCTTTGTTTTTTTTTCCTTTCTTTAAAAAAAAAAAAAGAGTAAATGTGAATATGCCATATAGACAAGAATGCTAAGAGAATGCAACTTGAAAATGTTGAGTATCATTTCTCAAAACCGAAATAATTTACGCAAATAAAGTCGTCGCAAAAAGTCTAAATGTCGTCAAAAATATTTTTTAGGAACGACAGTTCGTCGTTACTATGTCATCGTTGTTGCTTCATCATGAAAGGTTATTCGCGACGACTTTTATGTTGTCGTTGATATTTTTTTATCAACGACGACTTTTTATTGTCGCAAATAACATTAAAGATTGTTAAGAAAAATATAAGGACATATCGTCATTGATAATTAATTATTCGCGACGTTTTTATAAGTCATCGAGAATAACAAGTCATCTGCAACGACTTACAAGTCGTCGCGAATAGCATTGTATTAGTTTTTATTTTTTAAAAAAAACTTAAATTTTATTTATATTATTATCAATTGCAAATAATTTTGGCATATATAGTTACTAGTCACTTGATAGGGAACAACTATCATTCTTATATTATACAAATATTTAATCACCAAATACCTTAACACTCATGTTCATTAACCAAATTTTTGAAACTATATAATAAATGGTAAAATCAAGTATAAATATCTGTTTATATAAAAAAAGAAGTGGTTCATATTGTCAGTAGGACCATGGTGACCTAGAGACACTCATTTGCTCATTGATACTTGGCAATTTGTCCTTCATAGAAACATGATGGAAAAGCAGAATATCCAGGGAAGCAATACTGTCTAAGAGCTGCAATATTCTTGGATTTCATAACAACCTATGTATGATGTACCTCTGTTATTAAGGGCCTGGCCTTGGGCTATGCTGAAATCACATTTGCTCATCTCTCTTGCCTGCCATTGGAGCGACTACTGTCAAAGGGACAAATCTTGCAGTCTCCACCTATTCACTTATCCTTGTCATCACTTGCCCTAAAATCAATTACCATTACCTTACATTATTACTCATCCTATTAGTTTCGTACCCATTTCATTTGAAATGAAGAGTAGTCTATTAACATAAGTGAGAGGGTAAAATTGTCCCAAAAAATAGAAGTAAAATAACAATTTTGTTTTCTCACTTAAACTAATCCGCTCGTCTTTATTTCATTAAAATGGAGAGGATCTTGGTACGAAACTAATAAGATGAGTAATAATGTAATGATAAGTTAATAACTAGCCTATGTTATAAAATCAATACTTTTTCAGACGTGATAAACAAAAACTTTTTTATCACTAAAAAGTGTGCAAAAAAGTTTCACCACAAAACAGATAAGAACATTGGATCACTACACGTAAAAAAACAAATTCACATGGCACCACAAATGTTATTGCAATCTACATGAACCCAATACTAACCACCGGTTAATAAAAGTAGCCAAAACACATGTGAAAGCAATTTCTCAATATAATATAGCTCATGGTATTACCATCAATGTCACAAATAACGTCGCAAACAACGGCCCAAAGGAAAGGAACATGCAATGCAGCATAATCAACCTATAACCCATGAAAAGGCAAGATTTTAAGAACATAAAACAATATAATTTCATATCTGAGCAATATCAACCCAAAATACCCAATTTCCCTGCAACCCTAATATTAAAAAGATGTTTTTTTTTTTTCCACAAAAAAAACCTCCAACCAAAAATGAAATCGTTTATCTTGTCAACAAAATCAGTAGATGAAGGAAGGTGCTCCCTTTTAACACGAACACTTTCTCATTTCGATTAGATTTCTATTAATAAAGTGATGTGTTTTGGACTTCTTAAGGACATGAGAGTGTAGAAGCTTCCCTTTTTTTTTTAGACTAAGGGATTAGGGTTTTGTCATTTTTCAATAGTTTAAGAGAGAAAACATGTGTGTAACTGGCAACGGCTCTTTGGGGAGTTTGTGACGATTGGGGTTGGGGGTAATATCGGGATAAATGTAGCTTGAAGACCACATGCAATGCACGTAATACTCCTCCTATCCAAGAAGACGTATCTGCTTAACGGAATGGCCACATTATAAATTATTAAAATTTGGTTGGGGTGCATCGTAATTTTTTAAATATTAGAGGCAAAATCAAAAGACAAGTACAACTTTGGGGGCTAAAGTATATTTTTCCCTAAGATTATCCAGTAAACACTATAGTATAAATTATAACAAAAAACCACGATTGCAGTGGGGTTTTCTGCACAAATTCATCTGTAAGGGTGTTTGTTCTTATATAGAAATATGAGGGAAGGACCTATTTGTCTCTCAAGCAAAACTCAGAATTTCTATTGTCAAAATTAGAAACTTGAGTTCTTATTGTCACATAGGCAAAACTCAAAGACTTTTGGAACAATTCTCTTTCCAAAGAATATGTACATCACAAATAGTGGTAGAAAGAATGGGGTAATGGTGGTGTAAGGTGGGAGCTCCAGCTCCCAAATCCAATCTAATCCAAATATTAAAACCAAATGTGTGCAATAAAACTCAGAAGAATGATGGTAAATAAATAATGTAAAAAGAAACACAATAAGAAGTTTAAGAAAACCACAATCTTGTTTATTCTTAGCGTAAGGAGGTACTAAGACTGAACATTAACCGGACATCTTCTTTAATCACATGGATGCTTCAAATTTAATTTTGGCATTTTAGATCAAACGACGTCTTGTCTATAAAAAAAAAAAAAAAAAAACCTCTCAATTTCTGCTCTGTGTTTTCTCTCTATTTTTTTTTCTTCTGTGTTTTCTTCGATATTTTTCTCCTCTCTGTTTTTCTCTCTAATTTTTTCTCCCAAACCTATCTCGTCCTTTCTCTAGGTTCCTCAAGCAAAAACGCAACCCACTTGAGATAGTTTTATTAGATTCCTTTTATTTCTCCCTCCACAGTCATACACACATACACACGCAAATGCTCTTACAGACAGTCTCTCTCCTTTGGAGAAAAACATAATAAAATGGAGAGAGGAAAAAAGAGATAAAAACACCGAAGAATTATGTAGTTTGATTTATGAACTACATTTACAGGTTAAAGCATTAGAGTGGCTATATATATTTTTTTTCTCTTATTATTGATTATCAAAAGAAATGCTATTCAGCATTTTCTCAAATAGCATTCTCTTAACATTTTTTTTTTCTTAAAAATAAAGTAAATGTGAATATGCTACGTAGATAAGAATGCTAAGAGAATGCTACTTAAGAATGTTGAGTAGCATTTCTCAAAATAGAAATAGTCTACTCAAATAAAGTCTTCGCTAGGTCTAAATGTCGTCACAAATAACTTTTAGCAACGATAGTTCATCCTTACCAAGTCGTCATTGTTGCTTATTTATGAAAAGTTATTCGCGACGACTTTTATGTTGTCATTGATATTTTCTATTAATGACGACTTTTTATCATCGCAAATAAGATTAACATCGTTAAGAAAAATATAAGGATATGTCGTAGTTGATAATTAATTATTCTCGACGATTTTATAAGTCATCGAGGATAACAAGTCATTTGCAACAACATACAAGTTATCGCGAATAACTTTGAATTAGTTTTTATTTTTTGAAAAAAATTAAATTTTATTTATATTATTATCAATTGTAAATAATTTTGGTATGGGTAGTCACCTGATAGAGAACAACTATCATTATTGCATTATACAAGATTCAATCACCAAATACCTTAACACTCACGTTCATTAACCAAAGTTTCGAAACTATATAATAAATGGTAAAAACAAGCATAAAAATTTGTTTATATAAAAAAAAATAAGTGATTCAAATTTTTCAATGGGACCATGGAGACTCAGAGACACTCATTTTCTCATTGATACTTGGCAATTTGTCCTTCATAGAAACATGATTGAAAAACAAAATATCCAGGGAAGCATCACTGTCTAATAGCTGAAAGGTAGTTATACATTCACAATATTCTAGGATTTCATAACAACCTATGTACCTCTGCTATTAAGGGCATGGGCCTTAGGCCATGCTGAAATCACATTTGCTCATCTCTCTTGTCTGCCATCGGAGTGATCCTATTTGTTTCCTCCATTCAACTCTTATCCATCAGAGCCCATGCTGAAATCACATTTGCTCATCTCTCTTGTCTGCAATTGGAGTGATCCAATAAGTTTCCTCCATTCAACTCTTATCGATCTCGACGTCTCACAAGTTAAGTATTAATTCAAATCAATTCAGAGTTCATTTTCATGCTCAAATCACTAACATTTGGCAGTCACATAGTATCACTTTTCATGCTCACTAACCAACATCTTGCAATTACATGCCATTAGAATAACAACAACAATAATAACAATAATAATTAGGTCCACCAGTTGGCAGCAATCACAATCCATCAAATGTTCTTTTTGCAAGCTACATATATGAATTTGTCATGACATTAGATAGTCACTTTACTCTTTGCAATTCAGAGACCTTTTCTATGTGCTGAAAGGAATCCACATCAAATTTTTAATAACTGATATTAACAAATTATTATTAATATTCAAATAAAAAACTCACTGAAAAACAAAATATTTTTACTTTTTCATACAAAAATTTCACAACATTCTTAATAATTTTTATATCACGTCAACTATTTGTTATTACTATTCAAAACTCAAAAATCATTTATCAACCACAGCCCTAGCATCACATTGCATGCTCACATACCGACAGGATTACAGAAGAAGAATGATAAGTAGGTCCACCAGTTGGCGGTTGAGCAATCACATACCATCAAATGTTCTTTGTGGGGAAATACATATGAAGGTGACATGACAATAGACAGTCACTTTACTCTTTGCAATTCAGATTCCTTTTCTATGCACAAAAAGGAATTCGAATCAAATTTTTAATAACTGATATTAACAACTTTATTCAGAATTAATGGCACTTAATTAGTACCTGATTCCACTTTCTTGCACTATACGATGATAACACTGCAAAATGCACAAAAATTTCAAAAAATATAAATATAATTATTTTTCTGTCAAAATAATATATATAGATACATAGAAAGTTAAACCACACCTATTTAGTGTACTCCGACTTGTAAGATCAAACATAAACAAAATTGCTACTGCATCTTTATAAGCAACTGGAACATGGTCCACTGATTCGTGTGGTTGCCTATGGAAGAAATTACCCTTAAATTTATTATTCATTAAGATCGGAGGAAAAATAAAATTTGTTAGGTTTTTAGTGTTGGCCTATTCAATGTCAAAACATATTTGGTTGTAAGTTTTAATTTAGGGTTAAGTCGATAAAAAAATTGATTGAAGATGTTTTTTTTCAAGATTGTATATTCTGTCAATACTGACCTAATCGGACTAAACTGATCATAACTTTTTATTCCGAACTTCGATTGAAGAAAAATTGGTAGCGTTGGAAATCTGACTCAAAATCCTACAAGTTAGTATTTTATGAAAATTTTCTAATTCCAACGTTTAGAGGATCAAAATGTGCTATGAAAAGAAGAAGAAAAATATGGCCGGAATGGCAGAAGTGTAATTTTTGGATAACTATGAGTTTAGAACCACCTTTTCAAGTCTATTTAAAGGTCTTTTGGTGCACGAATTTTGTAAGGATTGAAGGCAATATTTCTAGGGGTGTAGAGGCTATTTTATTTGTGCTAAGGGAGGTTTGAACTTGTTTAGAGTAATCATATTGCTCATCTCTTAGAGTTTATTGGGTATCATACAATCTCTGTTTGCAATACTTGAAGTCTATCGGAGTTCCGGTAAAGGAGATTAATAGAAGAATTTTTCAGAGGTTCTGGAAGAACTACTGTGGTAGTGGGTAAACGGGTCACTTGTCTAGTACAAGAGTATGTCTCTCACAAAGGTTTTGTAAGTATGAACACCTTGTAATTTCTCATTCTTCTAGTGCATTGGTTTCATGGATTTGGCTGTCCAGGAGTGGTTTTACTTTTGAGGAATTCTTCAAAAGGTTTCCACTTTGTAACCAAAATATTGTGCTGTGCGCTTTATTGCTTTCATAATATTTTGTGTGGTTGCTTATTTTTTAAATTTTGTGTTTATTTGATATACATCTATTCAACCCTCCTTCTAAGTATTATTTAGAGTCTGTTTATTATTTTCAAAATTAATTACCAAGAAGAATTAAATCAAACATTAGGATTAATAAACGTACCTCCCACATCCCATATGTTAAATGAAATCCGGGCACCTGAACGGGTAAAGTCTCACCGTCAAGTTTAATCCTGCCCTCTGCAAGCTTCTCTTTTCCTGCTCATCTCGTACACATTTTACTTTCAAAGAACAAAGAAAGGATGAAGAAAAAGTATTGCAGCAAAAATAACAATCTATTTATAACCCAAAAAAAAATAATAATAATAATAAAACTTGTTTGAGTAGATTTTATGCTTCCTATGGTTCTTGGATGGATCAAATATATAATAAAACTTTGGTGCGTATATTCAGCTTAATAAAAATTCACCCACCTTAGCACCTACATACGGCAATACCTGAGTTTTTATTTGTCCAAAGAAAATGTTCCAGAAATCTTAATTTGTGGTCATGTCAATGTTTTTCCATAAAAATTTCATCAATTCAATAATCCTTGTCAATTTCAATCCATTGATAAATATCTCAAGAATATTCCCATAATTTATAGAATCATCCTTAGATTAACTAAAATAAATCCATGTTGTATGAACTAATTTATGATAATGCTACTACAAATAGATTCATCAATTCACTTTAGTTTATTTATTCCTCAAACCCAAAAAAAAAAACGCCTTAACCCATTTTAGTTCAAATTCTTCTTATCCCAAAAATAAAATCCTTTAACAATTCAATGTCTCAAAAATTATAATCTTTGTTCACTAACGCCTATAAAATTAAAACCATTAAAATAATAAATATCTTAAAATATATCTTTCCTCGTGAAGGATTGTAAATTCTACTCATCCCAAGAATGGTGTGTCACCAAAATTTACATTTTTGGTAATAATCCTTAAAATTCATCGAAATCAACCATTATAAAATATAAATCCACCTTATCCTCAAATTGAGTCCTTTATTTTTGAGGTGCACATGGTAGTATTACATAGTGCATGCATATTGCCTATCAGATTCACCCATCAACACATTTGAGTGATCTCTCTCATGCATCTTACAACATCGATCGGAAAATTGGGTTTACTGGCCAGATACAATAAGACCAGATTTTTGCAGGCCACTAATGGGATTGTTTGTCAACAAGTAATCCAACTCCTCCACAAATCTTTTCATGGCTGGGGCAGGCAAGCAAATTGGGAACACTGTCCCATCCTCCCCCTTACTGTTCTTGTAACGTATATAAAAGCTTGCCAGTCCAGGGACGGACCCTACCCCACCTTTGGCTAACCCACCATATGCCGCCTTGCCCCACCCAAAGTCTACCTCTGTGAACCCGACATGTGTCACATCTGACACTACAAATGCTCGCACTACGGCGAAGTAGGGTCGATCTCTGATCACCAACAAATCAGCTAACGATCGCATGTACTCATTTGTTACGTCGTTCTTAGCCTTCTTCACCAATTCCAAAGCGTAACCTAACGAATTCTCACAGAGCTTTCCAACGGTTGCTATCGCCACAGGGAATGCAAAACCGTTACCGTAATAACCGGTGGGTAATGGAGGGTCGAGTTTGGTACGTGCACTGACAACGCACACCATACGCACCTCCTCATCACGATCGGGTTGGAGCGCTATGGTACGACAACGCCATATGCATGCGGTGAGTAACTCAAACTTGGTGCAGTGGCTCAGGTGATGTGGCACAAATCTATGGAGGGCGGACACCTCAGTGGGGCCAAAGAAGAAGGAACGATGGACCATGTCGTCGTGTGTGAAGATTGTGCCCTTAGTGTCAATCACATCTTCGTACTCTCGGTGTGTACAGGTCACACGCGGTGGATTCCTTGCGTTAAGAAGGTGTCTTTGCCACAAGGGCAAGATAGATAAGCCATGCCCACCATGCGCCATCTCACCCACAGCTGTCATGAATTGGACCAGGCCAAAAGCATCACACATTGTGTGGTTGAAGCGTAAGGCAAAGATGAATCCACCACAGTTGAGACGTGTAACCTGCCAATCAACAAAATTGTGCCACAATTAGCACGTAGTGAGGTGAAGATTAGCAAAATTGTGGTGAGGCCGGTCGCCAGTTTGTTTTATTCGAATGACATTGACACGTACGATGGGAGCTCTATATATGACGACATTTCGAACAAAATTGTCCCACAACTCACAACCACATGTACATGCGAATAGAAGAAGAAAAAAAAAACTCACGAGCACGTGCACATGCTGATCACGTACAGAGTAGATAGTTGAAGTAAGTTGGTGTTGGGGCCTCCGCCTTGGCCTGTTTATTGGTTAAAAAGGAAAGGAAACCACAAAATAAAAAAAAAAGAAAAGAAAAGAAAAGAAAAGGGTATTGGGTTCCCAATTAAGAGTGGGTTTGACACTATAATTTTACAAATAAAAAGTTTGATTTTAAACTAAATCATAAAAAATATATTGTTTTTAAGTGTTTTTAAAAATTACACTTTGAAGATGTAGAAAAATCAGCGTTTTCAAATTATAAGTAAGTGGTGAGTTTTTAAAAAACGCACCGTTTTATCAAACTGTTAACTGCGTTTTTAAAAATCGTACTTTTAAATCGCACGTTTTAAAATCATTATTTTTAAATAACAAAATGGAAAACAAGGACTCGATCAGGTCTTTTCACCCTTTCTGGTGAATTTGTTGAACCCGTAGAAAACATATACATGAATCTTAACAATTAAATTTCAAATTAAATTTAATATGTAAACACTACCCATAAACCCCCCCCCGGCATTTTCGACGCTTATTTAACTACGCTTGCATGCCCATAAGCAATGTAAAAAAAATTTACATCATTTAATTAATTACCATAACTGGTAAATGATGATAAACATGGGGATGCGAAATTTTATTCTCGTCGATCGTTTGTAAGCTAAATGATGCAATTTAACATCGTTTAGGTTTAAACAATGTAAATTTACATCATTTGGTCCTAAAACAATTTAAAATATTTATCATCATTTGAAACGAGGTAAAAAAGTTGGCGAGTTTTTTTATTTTTATTTTTATTTTATTTTATTTATTTTTATAATTGATTAATGAATGGGGTTATAAGGGAGATCCTAATCACTTTTGATCCGAAGTAAGAGAGACTGGGAGATCCAACGAAAAAACAAAACACTGAAAAAGGGGTGAGCTCCCCAACAATACACCTAAAACGAAACAACAGTACGAAATGACAAACAAACAGTAAGGAATGAGACAGACAAGTGTTCTAGCCTTCTCAATTTGGCCGCATAAAACGGTAATAGAAGCAAAAGAGGAACAGATTAAAGCGAACCTATCTGTACCCCCACTTGAAAACAGCAACAACCTCAAAGAGGCTGAAGCGGTAATAGCACTATTAGAGTCTGATTTAGGGATTGTAGCAAAGAAAGGCACTACAAATCCGGTTACAAACGTCTCCACTAAGCTAACATAACACTGCAAAATAAGGAGATCGTAACCCAACACAAACAACATGAAAACAAGAAAAAATACAGAAAAATAATGAAAAGTTCGGCAGACAGCAACAACAACAGAGACAATGCGGTCGGCGATGCGCACTGACCGGCGCGGAGGACCACGTGCCTGCGAGTGAGATCCACGCGCCGGCGCGTGGACATCGGAAGAGGAAGCGGTTGGTGTTAGATGGAGCGGAGAGCGCTGGTGAGCACTGTAAACTAATGCGTGGCAAGTAGGGACTGACAGAGGAAGATAGATCGAGCTTTGAAAGAGTCGATCTGAGAGCCTTGATAGTTCCGGTTTGCCACGCGGTGGACAAAGGATAGGGTGGACGGCACGGTGAATGACACTGTGAACCGTGCTCTCCTCGTCGTGAGGGAAGGGAGCTGCTGAAATGGAAAAAACACCAACAAAAAACACAAAAACAAACAGAAACAAGAAGAAAAGAAAAAGAGAAGAAGGGAGGATGGAGAGATGAGCAGCCATCCCTCCTTCCTTAGAAACATCAATCGGGCCTGAGGACCTCACAAAGGAGAAGGTAAAACCTTAACTCTCTTAGAAAGAAGGAGGAGTCTCTCTTTTTAAACGAGGAGTTACGGTAGGAATTCTTAAAAAAAGTTGGCGAGTTGTTTAGTAGAAGATGCACCTGGATAAGCAGTAAAGGGCAATTGAGGATCCCTTGAGAGCCGGGTACATCAAAAAGGAGCTCCTCCAAGCATGGGAATGGGGGTAGAAGATCATCACCGAACTGTTGAAGAGTGACATCAGCATCGGCCTCAATAAACAAAACACCCTCACCCGTACACTCCACTAGAAGCTTCCGGCCAGGCCCTTCCCTGAGCCTGCCGGCAAATGGGTAGTAAAACACTAGCGTTTTTGCAAGTGCCTCTCTGATGACTTTCACGGGGTCTTTCCCATGCATGGAGGGATTACATCTATAGAATTGTATAACTGGGAGGTGGAGTCGAAGAGCCTCTTGGTCATCAATGTCAGACAGTTGTTTGAATTCATGGGGTGTCGGCTTAGCTGGACCAACCATTTCTGGTTTGCACCTGCGCACTGGGAATAGTACAGAGGTTGTTGGTCCTGCCATGCCTAGAAAATAAATCAAGGGAAGTTTATTTGGTTGTGGTACACGGATTTTTGAAGTGCTATATATTTATAGAAAGAAGGGGAGGGGGGAAAAGTAAACTATATAGGGGAAGATTGATATTTTGTTGGCCTTATAGAGAATATTAACACTACTGAACGAATAATTTAGAAAGACATTGACAATGCAATGATAAGTAGGTCCACCAGTTAGCGGTTGAGCAATCACATACCATCAAATGTTCTTTGTGGGGAAATACATATGAAGGTGACATGACAATAGACAGTCACTTTACTCTTTGCAATTCAGATTCATTTTCTATGAGCAGAAAGGAAGTCGAATCAAATTTTTAATAACTGATAATTAACAACTCTATTCAGAATTAATGGCACTTAATTAGTACCTGATTCCACTTTCTTGCACTATACCATCCAATAACACTGCAAAATGCACAAAAATTTCAAAAAATATAAATATAATTATTTTTCTGTCAAAAGAATATATATAGATATATAGAAAGTTAAACCACACCTATTTAGTCTACTCCGACTTGTAAGATCAAACATAAACAAAATTGCTACTGCATGTTTATAAGCAACTGGAACATGGTCCACTGATTCGTGTGGTTGCCTATGGAAGAAATTACCCTTAAATTTATTATTCATTAAGATTGGAGAAAAAATAAAATTTGTTAGGTTTTTAGTGTTGGCCTATTCAGTGTCAAAACATATTTGGTTGTAAGTTTTAATTTAGGGTTAAGTCAATGAAAAAATTGATTGAAGACATTTTTTTTTAAGATTGTATATTCTGTTAACATTGACCTAGTTGGGCTAAACTGATCATAACTTTTTATTCCGAACTTCGATTGAAGAAAAATTGGTAACCTTGGAAAGCTGACTCAAAATCCTACAAGTCAATATTTCATGAAAAGTTTCTAATTCCAACGTTTAGGGGGTCAAAACGTGCTGTAAAAAGAAGAAGAAAAATCTGGCCGGAATGACAGAATTGTAATTTTTTGGTAACTAACTTTATGAGTTTAGGGTTACCTTTTCAAGTCTATTTAAGGGCCTTTTGGTGCACGAATTTTGTATGAATTGGAGGCAATATTTCTAAGGGTGTGGAGGCTATTTTATTTGTGTTAAGGGAGGTTTGAGCTTGTTTTGAGTAATCATATTACTCATCTCTTAGAGTTTATTGGGTATCATACAATCTCAGTTTGCAACACTTGAAGCATATCGAATTTCTGATAAAAGAAATTAATAGAAGAATTTTTTAGAGGTTTTGGGAGAATTACTGTGGTAGCGGGTAAGCGGGTCACTTGTCTAGTACAAGAGTATGTCTCTCACAAAGGTTTTGTAAGTATGAACACCTTGTAATTTTTTATTCTTCTAGTGCATTGATTTCATGGGTTTGACTGTTCAGGAGTGATTTTACTTTTGAAGAGTGCTTCAAAAGGTTTCCACTTCGTAACTGAAATATTTGTGCTGTACGCTTTATTTCTTTTATAATATTTTGTGTGGTTGCTTATTTTTTAAATTCCGCGTTTATTTGATATACACCTATTTAACCCTCCTTCTAGGTGTTATTTGGAGTCTGTTTATTATTTTTAAAATTAATTACAAAGAAATTAATAAACATTAGGGATTAATAGAACGTACCTCCCACATCCCATATGTTAAATGAAATCCGGGCACCTGAACGGGTAAAGTCTCACCGTCAAGGTTTAATCCTGCCCTCTGCAAGCTTCTCTTTTCCTGCTCATTCTCGTACACATTTTACTTTCAAGAAAAAGAAAGGATGAAGAAAAAGTATTGCAGCAAAAATAACAATCTATTTATAACCAAAAAAAAAAATAAAATAAATAAAACTTGTTGAGTAGATGTTTATGCTTCTATGGTTCTTGGATGGATCAAATATAATAAACATTTGGTGCCGTATATTCAGCTTAATAAAATTCAGCCACCTTAAGCACCTACATACGGCAATACCTGAGTTTTTTTTGTCCAAAGAAAATGTTCCAGAAATCTTAATTTGTGGTCCATTCAATGTTTTTCCCATAAAATATTTGCATCAATTCAATATCCTTGTCAAATTTCAATCCATTGATAAATACTCCAAAGAATATTTCCCATAATTTATAGAATCATCCTTAGATTAACTAAAATAAATCCATGTTGTATGAACTAATTTATGATAATGCTACTACAAATAGATTCATCAAATTCACTTTAGTTTATTTATTCCTCAAACCCAAAAAAAAAAACGCTTAACCCATTTTAGTTCAAATTCTTCTTATCCCAAAATAAATCCTTTAACATTCAATGTCTCAAAAATTATAATCTTTGTTCAGCTAACGCCTATAAATTAAAACCATTAAAATAATAAATATCTTAAAATATATCTTTCCGTCGTGAAGGATTGTAAATTACTAGCTCATCCCAAGAATGGTGTGTAACCAAAAATTTACATTTTTGGTAATAATCCTTAAATTCATCGAAATATCAACCATTATGAAAAGAAAATCCACCGTATCCTCAAATTGAGTCCTTTATTTTTGAGGTGGGCAACATGGTAGTATTAGCATAGTGCATGCGTATTGCC
>FXXK01001878.1:11045-55653 GCA_900184695.1 Betula pendula
CACATGCCTAGGATAATTTGCATCTCCTTCTATTTTTATTCCTAAGGCATTTTACTATTTCCTCTGTCTTTTACTTTTCTGCATTACAAAAAAAAAAAAAAAAAGCCAAACCTAGTTTGCTTCCTTAGTTGTTTACTTTTAATCTTGGTTAGAAGTGCAGTTTTTCATGTTCTTTGGAAGTTCTTGCAATAATTCTCTTGAGTACTCTTGCTCTCTACATTATCTTTGGTGTGAGCTTCCTTATGCATGCAATGACAATCTTTTTAATGGATCCTTCATTTTATCTCCTATTCAAGTAGTCTGTGGCACATTTACTTCATGCTCTATCTTCAAGCACGATTGTCATATTCTGAGTACATCTGACTTGCATCATTTGTAGAAAAGGAAACATCTTGTGAGGAACGTTTGTCTCAGCTTTTCGGTCAAATTGACCATTTGCTAGTTGAACCTAGGACCTAAAAACTCCTACGTTCCCTCTGTTGTGATAAAGCTCCTTGGTATCATAGACAAAAAAAAAAAAAAAAAAGTGTCTTTATCTTGCTTCAGCTTTGTCCTTATAGAAATAGTCAGTGACCAAATCATTGCGGAAATAGACGGTCACTAATGGACTCTGCTTAAAACTGTGCCTAAACTCAGGGGGAGTGTCTTGGATGAGGGTATCTAGGCCCTAGTATGCCAAAAATAAGGTTTGACTTTTGACCTGATGTGCTCCGACTTTCCTCCTCATAAGATGTCATTCTCTTCACATATCATGCTCTTTAGTTTTATCTTTTTATGACATCACCCACTACACATGAGCATGTTTTAAGTGGAACACATTCTTCTTGTATTTGATATAATCTATCGCTGATCCATTCATCTCTTCAATTTCATGCATCTTTAAGCTCTCATTAAGATCTTTTGGAGTTTAATTGCTTGGTAGTACCCTAGTGAATTAGTGTGAAAAATTATCCATGAATATGATCAACTCTCTTTTTTTAAAAAAAAAAAAAAAAAAAAAAATTTTGAATTTTTTTTGGGTAGGCCTTCGTACGTACGGGCACATGCCTCGTACGGACGAGTGGCCCCTCGCGTCCGGACGAGCTTATAACTCGTCCGTACGCGCTCTGGCCCGTCTACCTTATATTTCTTCTTCTCTTCTTTCATTTTTCAAATCCTCTCTCCTTCTCTACCAAGCCGCCGCACCTCCTCTTCTCTTCCTCTCATTTTTTTTGCATCTTCACATCTGGTAAGTGTCATTCATTCCTTCTCATCTCCATTCTCTCTTGTATCTCCCTTGCTCTGCTTAAATTTTTTTTGTTGTTTTTGTTGTTTATTTTTTTTGTTGTTCTTGTTTTGCATTCTCTGTTGATTGGGTTGCTTGAATCTCTAGACTTATGTCTTTCTCCCTTTTGGTTGGGTTGTTTGCTATGGGGTGTATCCCATTATTTACCTATGTATTTTGGGCGAATTTCATATTTGGGGTATACCTTGTTCATGCTTTAAATTTTTTATGCCCACCAAGTGTTTGCTATAATGCCCCAATGAGTTCCTTCTCTTCTTTTCTCCCATTTTATTCATTGTTTTTCACTACACTCCCTTTCTAATTCCATTTGGGTGAGTTTTGGCAGAAAATGGCAGGTGGAGGATCCAGTTCTAAGAAGTTACCCGTTCGCTCCGCTTCCAAAAGTCAAAAGCGCAAGGAGGTTTCTACGGCTCCGGAAGCTGCTCGGGACTCTCCTGATTCTATTATGTCTGGTCCGGAAATTGGATTTCGTTTCCGTAGTAAGTCTGCGTCTGAGACATTCTATCAACGCTTTGAAGATAGAACCGTCATGGCCGAACGTGCTGTGAATTGCTCCGACCTGCATGATGAGGATTTTGGATTCATTCCTCGGTTGTTTGCTCAGCGGCAGTGGAACTATTTTGTTCTTCCTCCCGCTCGTCCCTATGTGGAGCTTGTTAGAGAATTCTATGCCAACATCAAGAGCTTATCCACGGATCCTCTTCGGCTCATCACTTTCGTTCGTGGACACAAGATTGAAGTCACTGAAGAACTTATTTCTTCACTCACCGGTATTCCTCAAGTTCCGGAGCCTGGATATCCGTTTCCTACTTTGGAGTTTCCTTCCAAAAATGACATGTATCAAGTGTTCAGTCCGGCGGGCACTCATCGACATTGGCGAGACTCCATGAATGTTCTTCCTACGGATCATCTTACTCAACCGGTGAAGCTGCTTGCTCGGATCATGCTCATCAATATTTATCCTCTTGATCATCATTCTGACCTCGGGGTGCCTCGGGCAAGATTTTTGTTTGCTCTTCTCACTGATGTCTCCATTGACTTTCCTTCATTTGCTCTCCGGCTCATGTATGAAACATTCGATGAGAAGAGCACCTCTCTCCCATTTGGCAGCCTCATCTCCCGCATTTGTGAGCACTTTATTCCTATTCCTGGCTCTGAACCTCGAATGAAGCCTCTTGGACCATTCTCTCGAGCCACTATTCGCCGCTCACTTGGACAAATGAAAGTTCGTCATCAGCAGAACCTTGATGATATCCTTGGTTTTGAGCCACCGCAACCCACTTCACTCAATGATGGATCCTCTAGTGCTCAGCCGTCGGCATCCTCAGTCTCTCTCCATACCGTCATGGACAAGCTAAATCTTATGTGTGACCGGATGACTTCTATGGAGACCACCATGACTGGCTTTGGGAATCAGTTATCTACTCTCACCTCCACCGTCAGTGGCATGCAAGACTCTATCAAGAAAGATCACTCGAAGTGGGTCCAGATTGGACTAGATATCAACAACCTGATTGAGCGCATGGATGAAGAAGATGAGTTGGATGATGCTACTGCTCCTGACTCAGCTGCTGATGATCCTTAGGCTGTTTTTGTGGCCCCTTTGTTTTCATGACAAAAAGGGGGAGAAATTTTTGATGTTTTAATTGCTTTCATGGTTATTGGATATTAATTATTGGTTATTGGTTATTGGATATTGTTTGGTTAAAACTTTGATTTTTGTCATCGAATTGCCAAAGGGGGAGTTTNATTTCGTTTAAGACGGTGCAATCATGTCATACGATGCATATGAATCTTTGTATCTTTTATATGCATGCTTTTCACAACTTATCGTTTCATTATCTTTGTTAATCACAACAATTTTCATAAATGGAGTTCACGGTTAAAAATAAATAAGCATTTCATGAGAGTTAGAAATATGCATGTTTTGTAATTTCTCATTCTTCTAGTGCATTGATTTCCTGGGTTTGGCTGCCCCGGAGTGGTTTTACTTTTGAAGAGTTCTTCAAAAGGTTTCCACTTCGTAACCAAAATATTTGTGTTGTGTGCTTTATTGCTTTCATAATATTTTGTGTGGTTGCTTAATTTTTAAATTCCGCGTTTATTTGATATACACCTATTCAACCCCCCTTCTAGGTGTTATTTGGAGTCTGTTTATTATTTTCAAATGGTATCAGAGCCAGGGTCATGGGTTCGAGTCGCGGGAGCGTCATATTGAGGGAGGGATTGTTGGAGTGCAATAATGCCGCTCTGCTCATGTTGACGGCTCTTAGAACATGCCTTGCGGGGTGCGATTTCGAATGCTATAAAAGGCTTTGGCTTCCCTCACTGGACACCAATTGGTTTTCAGATGAGATGGTCAAAGGCCCGATCCAACATTGTTAGTATTTTTATTGGCAAATTTCGATGTCAAAGTTTATTGTAATTTGCACTTAAGATTTCTTTGTTTTTTTAAGAAATTATTGAGCTCGTCTCTAATCCGTCCGCAATCAGTACGGACGAGATCAAGACAGAATGGCTCGTCTCTAATCCGTCCGCAGTCAGTACGGACGAGATCAAGACAGAATGGCTCGTCTCTAATTTCGTCTGCAATCCGTACGGACGTGAAGAACTTTGAAGTTTCCAGAGTCACTCGTCTCCAATCTCGTCTGCAATCTNAAGAGTTCTTCAAAAGGTTTCCACTTCGTAACCAAAATATTTGTGTTGTGTGCTTTATTGCTTTCATAATATTTTGTGTGGTTGCTTAATTTTTAAATTCCGCGTTTATTTGATATACACCTATTCAACCCCCCTTCTAGGTGTTATTTGGAGTCTGTTTATTATTTTCAATACTGTCACCCTAAATTCTCTATATCTTAATCCTTGATTCCCAAATTTATCTTTTATTATTCTCTAATTGTGAATACTCCTTTCACAAGTCAAAATATATTTTGAAATTACCAAAATGCTCTGATCAGAGATAGAGAATAATGACCTTTGAAATCCTATTTAAGGAAAAATTTCATATCTTTTTAAATTACCTAAAAGGACTTTGATTCTCTATTGAGCAAAGCGTCCCTCACAATGCTCATATGATCACCCAATGCATAGAGATGTTAACCACATTTAAGGTCTCATTCTTTAATGTATCCAAAATGACTTACACTTGACATTTGAGTTCACTTTCTCTCAAGATTTAGGATCATTGTTGATAAGTAGTCTGAGAGTTCTTTGCCTTTCTTAGTGAAAATACTTTTATTGAAAGACAATTTTCGGTCCGTTCAGTGTATACTAACCTATATACCTACTACATCAACCCGAAGATCATCTTTGTTTGATTAAGGTAAATCACTTAAGCTAATGTGTAACAGTCTTAGTCAATGGAATGCCCAATTCCATTGTCGACTGCGAACTATAAACTTTACAGAATATAAGGCTGTTACACATTGTGTATGGAATGGAATGCTCTTGTGTGACAAAGACCATTGCCCATACCCATAGTCCATATTCAATATATTCTCCGAGCCATTTGTATCAGGATTTAATTAATAAAGATCATACAAAGATTATATGTCATATGCAACAAATATATTTACACAACAGATAAACAAACTTTTATTCATAACAAACTATAAACAACGTATTACAAATTAAGATTTAGGGCATAATCCCCACCATCTAGGTGCTATAAGGGTCCTCATTATAAAGTTCATAAAAGGATGGTAGCATTTGAATAACGCTGGACTTAATTTTATAATGGGCCACCGTAACATTAGGCAGCTGAAGGTATGAAGGGGAAGTGTAAGTAGATGAGAGATAATGATCTCTAAGTAGGGCAGGTCTTTCTTCTTCTTCTTCTTCAACCATGGTTTCAGTGTTACGCTCTCTCAACAAACTAGAGTTCATTTCGGTCCTAAGTCGTCTAAGCGTACGTTCAAGGTCAAAGTCAAGGAATTAATAGAAGTGATAAAGAATGATGACCAACCATAAAGTGATTAAACACGACTAATAATGTAAACACAAGTGCATAAATTTAAAAACTCAAAGAAGGTCCAGAGGGTTCAGCTTTTGAAAAGAAACTGTGGTAGCTTCAGTTGTTGGAAAGCATCACCTGTCTGCTCTAGGCAAATGTGGTTGAGCACCTCTTATGTGCACTCGACACCTTCTGTGCACCTGAAACGAAAAAAAGAACAAAAACATAAAAGAGTCAAATTATTCAATCTGAGAAAAAAAAAAAAGAAACATTTAACAACGCAACCGTTTAGCAGTCCCCGGCAATGGCACAAAAAATTGATGTGGTTTGTATTAGTATATCAATCTATTCTATATATATATAATAGCCGGATCACACATCGACATGCTTAAAATTGTAACATATGGCATGAAACCATACTTTTTAATCACTAAACCGGTCCTTTAAGTATTGAACCGTTCCTTTAAATAATAACTGGACCGGTCTATTAATACCTACCTTAAAAATCGCATCAAATTAATGCCTCAAAAATCGCATCAATTAATGCCTCAAGCACATCTCTGTCTCTCTCCATTAATCCCTTAAAAAACGTTTCAAATTTTAATATATGTTATTATGTTTAGGTAACGTAAATAAAACTGCACCGATCTAATAATGAATATATGCTATATTACGTTTACTTTTTTTATTTTATTTTAGTAAGAATCTGCCAAATTTCATTAATAATAACTCAGAAGCATAAAGCTCTTACAATAGAAGCATAAAATGCAGATTAAACATAGCACAAACGCTATGAAATTACACAGCCATAGACTGGACAAAAGCATCTAACAATTAAAGAACTGTCTATGACTACAACCACCACTAACCCAAGAACAATTCCAGAAAATGAGCAGATCTGCTCAGCAGACTAGATCTAAGGTTAGATCGGGACATGATTAGCCCGAAACGCACTCCGTTATTACTGGCCGTGAGAGTTATACTCTCACACCCGACCTACACTCCTCGACCCTAAAGGGCAGGAGACATAGAAGTCCTTGATCCAAGACCCAGGACGACAGACAAAATACAAGAAAATTAAAGAAAACAGAAAAATAAATGCAAAAAAAATAAATCCACAAAGCAGAGCTACCGACTGAAGACGGGGCGGAGGGAGGTGCCGGCGTGAGGTGGTGGAATTCTTCAAAGTTTACAGATCTAGTTTTGAAAAAACCAGATTTAAAAACTCGAAAGAAGTAGATCCGGGCTGTGAGCAGCAAGAGGAGGTGGAGACCGGCCACCACGTGGTGGAAGGGGAGTCGATAAAGTTGCTTGTGGAGAGATAAGCCTCCAAAGAGGAGGAAAGGCCACCAAAAGAGCGGTTGCTGCCTACGAAGAAGCAAGAAGAGAAGGGGAGAGGAGGAAGGGGGGAGGGGTGGAGGAGGGAGCGATTTCCCTCCTCCGCCCAAAACATCGGGAGCGGCTAGGGTTTCTCCGTATGAAGGCTAGAAGAGTCAGTCTTAATGTTGTTTGTTGTTGGTGCAGTAGGAGTAGTTCACTCATATTACGTTTACTTAAAAAGCATATAGTGCACCTCAAAAAAAAAAAAAAAAGCCATATAGTGTTCAAAAAAGAAAAAACCCATATATAGAATCATGAGATATATGTGTCAATGCTGTACTTAAAAACCCATATATATATTCCCATACATAGGAAGTTAAAATTATAGGAGTTTTATTTGTATTGAAATATAATAGGTATCACAATAATAATATTAAAAAAATTTGCTAAACAAAGATTTTAAAATGTTTTAATTGATATGTATTAAACTAAAATCAAAGATCTTATGTTTAAATTTATTTGAATGTTTTACATATAGGATTTTTTTTTTTTAATTGTGTGATTATTCAAATTTTCAAGCATTTTTTGAAAGAGTTTTCTTTGCTTTTGAAAGCAAAATAAGACAAAAATTGATTTGATTGTTATGCAGAAAATGAACATAAACTCTTTTGAAACACAAAATAAATAATTAAGCATTAAACCTCACATGGGAAGATTTATTTGATTGCATTAAATGTTGAGTGAAATATTTTGTTTTATNTGATATGTATTAAACTAAAATCAAAGATCTTATGTTTAAATTTATTTGAATGTTTTATATATAGGATTTTTTTTTTTTAATTGTGTGATTATTCAAATTTTCAAGCATTTTTTGAAAGAGCTTTCTTTGCTTTTGAAAGCAAAATAAGACAAAAATTGATTTGATTGTTATGCAGAAAATGAACATAAACTCTTTGTTTTGAAACACGAAATAGATAATTAAGCATTAAACCTCACATGGAAAGATTTATTTGATTGCATTAAATGTTGAGTAAAATATTTTGTTTTATTTTGTATTCATAAAAAAATATTTTGTTTATTTTTCTCTATATATTTTTTAGAATGTTCATAATTATATGATTTTTATTTGTATTGAAATATAATAGGTATCAGAAAATAAAACCTTTAATTTTAGTTCATATAAACTAGCTAAAACATATTAAAATCTTTTGTTCCTGTATGAGTAGAAGAAAATTTGAATTCTGATTATCAAAGCATTAATAAAGAATTAACAGGAATCTCTGATATTGTTGGTGATGCCTATTATATTTTAATATAAATAAAACCCATACAATTTTGAATGTTAGAAGAAAAAAGAAAAAGAAAAAAAGAATCAAAATAAATAATAAAAAAAAACTCATTTTTAATGAATACAAAATAATGCATTAGGAACCAAGTTTTCTTTTTGCTAATTTTTTTTTTGTTATTTATGCTTATTTTCATTTTAAAATACTCCTATGGAAACAAATATTTTAATATGTTTTAATTTATATAGATTAACTAAAATTGAAAGTCTTATGTTTTAATTCATTTGAAACTTTTATGTGATTTTTTTGTTTGTTTGTGTGATTTACTTGGATTTTTATGTCTTTTTGGATTTGCTTTTTCTGCTTTTGAAAGTAAAAGAAGACAAAAGTTATTGTGCAGAAAATGAACAAAAATTAAGCATTGAACATGATGTGAGAGGATTGATATGATTGCATTATATGTTGAGTGAAAGATTTGTTTTATTTTGTATTCATAAAATAAAAAATAAAAATAAAAATTGTTTATTTTTTCGAATGTTCAGAATTATATGTGTTTTATTCATATTGAAATATAAATAGGTATCACACCAATAATATTAGAGATTTCAACTAATTTTTCTATTATTGCTTAGATAATCAAAATGTAAGTTTTCTTCTTTCTCTTTTTTTTTTTAAAAAAAAAAAAATTCTTTATACTTTTCATTTTAAACTACATCTATGGGGAACAACGATTTTAACATGTTTTAATTTCTATGGATTAAAACTAAAATTAAGATTCTTATGATAGTAAAATTTTATGTGATTTATATATATATATTAATGCAATGTTCTGTGTGTTATTATGTTAAGCAATGCACTACTGTATAACCTTTAATATGTCTTTTTATTTAAATAGGTGTATAGATTTTTGCCCAGAAAATGAATAGTCTTTCGATAATTAGAATAAGGTTTTTTTCTTACTATTTTTTTCAGGAGCATAGATTTTAACATGTTTTAATTTATATAGATAAAACTAAATTGGAATAAGGGTTTGTTTACACAACTTTTTTACCATATAATGAAAAATTTGAAGGAAATATGTTTAAATTTTGAAATTAAATTATAATAAATAATCCCGCGCATTACGCAGGTTATGAGCTAGTAATAAATAATACTTGCAATAGTACGAATCTTTGTAGGATAGGACTATATATAAAGTGTCAAACCTCTAGGACTGTGTTAGTTTTGTTATTAAGTCATCCTTTCGTTTTGCAGGTTATCTTATCTTGGTGTTCACCAACCGGAAAACCGCATCAACAAATTATTAGTATACCATTGTTAGCAATTAGGTGCAATATGAGCAACGTTTTGGCAGATTTGACAAACTGGTCTAGAGGAATGATTGAGTGTGGATGGGGCTGGACCAAGAACACCACACCCAAGCCCCCTGCCCCTTCCACGTCCATTTTAGAAATTGGTAGAGTAGTGCTTCTCAGCTGCATTGGCAACGAGAACAGGCAGTTCAATGGCAGAATAATGTTGTTCAAGCCTTTATTCATGGCTTAACAGCTGTTCATTGACGTCCTCAAGGCTCATAGGTTCCACCCATGCGATAATTGAGGTCACATGACATTCATATTCGGTGCATAAAATCATCAAAAGGAAAATGAAAGGGAACCATTTGACTCTTCCAAAGGAGAAAATTGTCACGGGTTAATTTTATTGAGATCACTTGATGAATGTTAACAAGGGACTTATCAGTGGACGAAGATGAACGGGATGTGTTGGAGATTGAAGAAACCATTTAGAGAGGATTAAAAAAAAAAAAAAAAAAAGGGAAATGTGAAGTGGTGAATCGCTTGGTATGGGAGAGAGTGGATTGAAGACCAGAAAAAACAGAAGGACTGTTCTTGTGCAACGATTTGCTGCATATCGGTGCGAAGGAGAAAAGTTGAAGCTTAGTTGTTTGATGAAAATTCACAGAGAGGCATTGGGTAGAAAGAAGGCGACATTGGTCGTGAAGAGCTCTGATACCATGTGAGATTTTAGATTTTGATTGAGATTATATTTTCCACACTTTTTCTCATTATACATCCAGCCTGCTATATACACATTTGTTACAACAATATCCCATAATCATGGGATTACAATAAGCTATAAATGGAAGAAAATCAACTTAGAGTTTTTCCATTTCCAAGTTGTGAGAGTGGCGCCAGATTTGATTAGATAGTGATGGTGAATTTGAAGAATTTCCTTTGGTGGAGAGATCGTGATCTTGATCTGAATTTGGCTGGTTATACATATATATATGATACTCATTGGCTAATTATTCATTATCTTCTGGTTGATGTTTGGCTGATAGTTTATAGGAAATGTTGAACTGACAACATTTGCGCACTCTTTCCTATATTGTTGTTTGGTTGATAGTTGATAATGCTGTTTCGTTGTAAAAATGTTGATAGTTGTTGGGTGCTTGTGTAAAGTGTAAACATTAGGCCATGGATGATATTGGTATGCTTGCTGCTTATCTGCCAGTTTGAAATTGAGCTCTTCACAATGAGACGGTATCCTCTAAATTGGGCCCAATGAGACGAGTCAAAATTTGTTGTTTAGTCTTATTTGCACAGGTAGAAAGAACGGAGAGCCAAAACACAAATGTTCATTTTGGATTTCAAAATTTTGATTGGGAACAATTTGGCTATATGAAATTGTTGAGAGAACTGTTACAACCCTCTCAGCTTATTCATAGCTCATTTTGTCCATTTTGAAATGCCTTTATCAGCTCAATTTTCATTTGAAAAAAAAAATCAAACTGCAGAGGAGTTGATGATTTGATTCAAATCCTCACACGCAATGAGTGTTTCAAGCTCCCAACATGAAGCACATGTTGTCCCAAGGCAATTTTCCGGCTTCCATGCTCATCAACCACACTCAAGTCCTTGCAAACATCCACCTTGAACTTGACCAGGGTTTCCGTTTGCGCTGCCAATACGACCTTCTCAAATCCCAGCAAGTGCTTCTGGGGGGCGTTGTGGATTGATGGAGGAGAAGAGAATAAGAAAACAGTATGGCTTCCACCCATCGTTCCATTGTTTTTAACTCTCAGATGTATATCAAAACCCAAGTTTTGACAACGTTGTTCAACAACATCTAATGACTTACATCTTGAAGAGTGACAAGTGTTGCCCTCTTCTAATGGAATGGAGACTAGCTTAGGTGCTTGAGCTAAGTGGTGGTCAAAACTGGAATAGCTTAATCCATCTCCAAAGGAATAAACGGTTTCGCCGGTGTAGAACCTGTAGCTCCGGCCAGGGTAGCCAGTGGAAGTATCGGGTCTCATGTTCATGTTTGTCATGGGGACCTTGTCTGCGAATGATTGTGGATACCATGTCATGGGTAGTCTTCCACCTGAAACAAGAATCATCAATGGCGTTCAAGTTTCTATAGTATTAGCATGCAGCAAAAGAAGTCATGGAAAGATAGACCTGCAAAATTACGATGTCAGAATAGATTGTGAATAACAAGTTTTTGTAAATATAAATTGTAACGATCCTAAGTGTCTCATATGGCTTAAGTGCAACATTAACCATTTGTCTATAAGCTCTTGAAGAACCACCCCTTACAAACTGGTTAAGATTGTAAGCATCAAATAGAACTTACCATTAAAAACTGGCTTGGAAAGGGAGGGTGCCCAATAACTTATATACACAATTAAGATTGCATTCAACCCCCGTGGGACACTTAGAATTGTAATATAAATATATAAGAATATGTTTTGAATTGATTTTAAAAACTTTTGAGCATAATTGACTTCGGAAAAAGCCACTGCCTGTGTCCAATGTTGTAGTCCTATGTGCGGTAATAGGAAATAATCAATTTAATCATTTAATTAATATTCTAGCACAATTCCCCTTAGTAAGTAAGGCTCAACACATAAAATATTTAATTGAAATGAGAGATGAATGATGAAGATAAGGTTCTAAAATTATCAGTTATTCCAAAAGCTTAATCTTATATGAAATGATGAGTTTTAATTATTTGATTGATATTCTAACACTATATTAGTTGGAATCCATAAATATTTATTACTACCATGTAACTAAGAACTTCAATAAATTAGGAGATCCCAATAAAACTTACTTGGATTAAAATACCCAAAAATTACATCAGCTATGGCAGCTCCTCCAGCTTCTCCAGGGTAACCAACCCATAGGATGCTTGTGATTTTATCATCACTTTTTGCAAATGAGATATCCATGCCCCCTCCAGACATTATAACAAGAATTACTGGTCCCTTAGATGCCTTTGCAACTTCTGTCACTAAAAGTTGCTGTTGACCTGGAAGATTGAGGTCGACCCTGTCACGACTCTCTGCTTCAATAGATAGATCTGCACCCATTATAAGTACAGTGGCATCTGCTGAGGCTGCTATTTTCTTAGCATCATCTACCTGAGGAGTGCCACAGGCCACATTCGAGCAGCCGGGCTGATAAGTTGTCGCGACAGAGGCTGTCAGACCTTGCAAAGGAGTTGTGTATTTGCATGGTGTGCCTGCACATTCCCGGCAACATTAGAAAACTGATTTTAGATTGATTTAGAATCACCATTTCTCAAACTTGGATGATAACCATCTTGCTTGGTAAAGTGTCCAGTTAAGCAGCATTTGAACTCAAGCAAGTTACCCTTGCAAGTAATTCAATATCAGGAATCAAATGATTGGATTTATTCTGTTTGTGGTTACAAAAAAATGTAGTACAAATAATTAAAAGATCAATGAGGCAATTGTTGTAAGAACATATACAGAAAACAGAAAACAAAATACTCCTAAGATGCGTTACGAAGTCGTTTTCCTAAAGAAATTATTTGCTTCATCCAATTCTGACGAATTGGTATGCATTATTTTGAGCATACACGTGAGTGTAGAAAGGTGCGTGGCACGGTCCAAACCATAGCCCACAAGTGATCTTGGAAAGGCCCCATAAGATTAATTAAAAAAAAAAAAAGTTTCCGTTTGAGGGGGTGTAGCAATGTGGTGATGGACTCACATGTGGGGAGAGATTGTTGAGTATACACGTGTAAGTGTAGAAAGGTTTGAATCCCACATTAGAAAGATGTCATAAGTGTGAATAATTAATATTGGATAGTTGGGCACAAATCTATAGGATTAAGCTTTCGGATTAAGTAGTATCTTAATATGTTATATTATGGACTCACTAACAGACTCCTCAATGTATTTATCTCATTAACACACCGGATTACAGCAAATATTTCACCAAGATACAATGAAGCCCAAAAATCCCCTGTAGTTTGGTTGCGTTTTGCACAAAACAAAACCAAAACCAAAACGCCATCAAAGTTTCTATTCTAACAAGAGAGAAACTCGAATTTTAACACTACATAAGGTTTTGAGAGAGTCTACAGATGCTGAGTGTGCCATTATGGCACCTTACAACCTACTGCACACATGTCTTGTACTTCACACCTTACTAAAAGGATACACACAAGTGCATACATACAGCAATAGCTGGTGTGAGTTGGGCTTTATAAATGTCAATTTTAATTTTTCTTTTTCCCATATGAAACTCTCTTCTTCCGAGGCTCTTTAAAACCGTACATTTAAAACATTCTCAAATCACAAACTAGATATATACACACTAATTTTGAAAATTGTTTTAACAATTGTCTCATTGGTACTGTTAGCCACACCAACAAGTCAAGTGCTTTATGATGGCTGCCCCATTAAGAGGGCAACCAGACAAAGAAAAAATGAAAATTTGAGTACCTTCATAGTTTCCAATCATGGTTTTTGTGACATTGGCGTTGGGACCAATTACTGCCAAGGATTTGATGGCAGTAGGAGACAGAGGCAGACACCCTGGACTGTTCTTAAGCAGCACTATACCTTGCCTAGCAGTTTCGCGGGCCAGTTCCTGGTTCTCTGCCGTACACACGTCTTTTGGACCTAGTTTGCCATAAAGTTGTTTGCTTGGGTCACCATCAAAGAAGCCAAGTCGCATTAGAGTTGCAAAATTGTTTGAGATGGCCTTGTCAACAGCTGCCTCATCAAGAAGTCCACCTTTTACAGCAGCTTCTGTGTGTTGGCCTAGGAAAGATCCACAGTTCAGATCCAATCCTGTAAGGTTAAAACAAACAGCGAATCATTTATCCACGCCTCTAATGGGACAAGATAATGTTAAATAACAACTTATCTCAAAGCTGAAGTTAATAAAAAATGGTTAATTTAAGTATTTAATTTATATTCTAACAGATAAAATAAGAGTGTATTAGTCAACATTATGGTGCTAGCTAGAAGGCGATAGATTCAGATTAATTTGGATACATACAAAAAGTAAGGAATAAATTACTTTTCGCAATCATTTAATTTCCGATGGCTGAAACTAATCAATCACCTGACCATTTTTTTTTTACAAGAACAATGATATTGTTGCAACAAATCCAAGGATGGGAATGGAGTTACCTGCTAATATAGCTTTGGCTGCAGCCTCCTCTGGTGTCTTGGTGTAGTGCTGGGAATTGTAGAACACATCTACTGAATCACAATCCGAAACTATGTATCTGCAACAACCCAAAAGACATGTATAACAATATCACAGACTGATAGGCATCCATTCTGAATTACAAAACAGGAAACGACTTGGGAGAATCAAAGAATACCCATTTAATTTCCATTCGCCTCGGATGACTCCGGCGAGGAGGTCCGGGTCTGCACAGGTTGGCTTACCATTAACCTTGTTGTATGAACACATGACACTGGCAACATTGCCATCAATAACACAACTCTTGAATGGTGGTTGAAATGTATCATCCAAATCCTGCTGTGTTACCTAACTCACCAAAAGCAAAACACAAGACACAAAATGATGATTATAATCCTACAATAAAATCAAAATTACTCTCACTACCAGAATTGAATTGAATTAAATGTATATTACCACAGCATTGAAATGGTATCTGTCGGTCCCTTTCCAGTTGTCCACATCATAGGCTGTATAATGTTTGCAACATGCAGCCACCTTAAGTCCATTTGTGTCACCATCATCTCTTTGTTGCAGGCCTCTTACGTAACCTGATCCATATTTACTCGACAGCAATGGGTCTTCTCCAGGTGTTTCCTGGCCTCTTCCCCATCTGGGATCTCTAAATATGTTAATATTTGGTGACCAATATGTCAAGCCTGCTAGTCCCACATTGTACATTGCTCTTGCTTCCGTCGAAACTACCTGCTCACCATAAATATATCAGTGTCAAAGATTAATCTGTACAAAATTTAATGGTAATTTTCGCGGTAATTTTCGCTGTCACATCAAGAAATTAGCCTGTAGCATTTCTTTTGTTCACACTCTAATTTCATCCCAAATGGTCACCGGCACGTCAGCATTTCTCAAAATTTCAAAATATCCCAACTGCTCCAAAGTTTCAACGTTCTAACCAAAAGATTAAAAAAAATCAGAAAAAGTAGATAGTATACAGAGCTTTATCATGCTTTATGTGATGATGTTCCTTTTTACTTTTTTGGTCCTTTGAGTTACAAAATTCTTCCGCTCTAACAACGTTTAGTGACTGCCCAATTGTACATTAGTTGTATGCTTATGCAAGAGATTAGCTCCTTTTTTTTTTCTTTTTCTTTTTTTGTAAGTTAGATTAGCTCCTTGAATCCTTGATAATATCGCCGATAATCAATCACCATCACCTTCTCATATCATATTTATTATTATTTATCTCTGCAAGCTGGCATCCTCTCTGAAGTCTACATATATTTCTCGGAACGGTGCGAACTGCACACTTTATAATTCCACCAACAACCATTTTCTGACATTTTTACAAATTAAAGCGAAAGAGGAAATAAAGTAGCCCTAGTAAGTATGCCCCATCTCTTCATATGGCATTTCCATATAATTTAATACCTTAAGAAACAATATAGCCAATAAAACAACAGGGTTGGCTCAAAGTCGTGAAGGCTTTGAATATTGTGATATCCACAGGTTTAAAATTCATATTTTTTTGAATTCAAACAATTTTTTGAGGTCATATTCACGAAAAATTTAAGTCTTATTCGATCCGTGTGAGAGTATCTTGCACAAATTAGAGTTTGCCCTTCCAAGTAGGGAAGTGGCCCTACCTTATAACACCGGAAAATAATATATATTTTCAAGTATTATTGTTTTCTCTCTCTGTGTAGCACTATGCTATTTGGTTATGTTATCATTTTCATTGTATCCCAGACGGCTAGGTGAAGAAGACAGGATCAAATTCAATCAGTAGTCCAAACATGATATTGACACGCTATCAAAGATGAGAAAATCATAGGACAACCGACACTATTGTGTTCATATTATCCAACAAACACCCCCAAAAGGATTCACTAATCTATGTCATCAAACTCTATTTACAACACTAGCCATAAAATCTGAAATGGGTCCTGACTGCAAATGTCAATCCAACCCATTATCAAACTGAATAGATTAACCATTAAAAAAAACAGAGTATAATCTGAACTAGCCATAAAAATCTGAAATGGGTCATGACTGCAAATGTAAATCCAACCCATTATCAAACTGAATAGATTAACCATTTAAAAAAAAAAAACAAACAAACAAACAAACAGAGAGTATAATCTGAAAGATAAAAAATGAGATAAGGAGAAAACATGGTAATAAGAAAGAAAATGCTAGTTGAAGACTTAGAAAACTTTCTTACCCTTCCAATGGCTTCGAACAGAGAAGTATTGAATGAAGCCGCAGTGAGAATAACCTGAGGAAAGCTGGTAGCTCCAGGAACCACATTGGAAAACCGTGTCCCTGGACCGACGTAAGATACTCCATGTAAAGCCTCGGACCACCACTCATATTTTGGAATCCCAAGCCTACTCACACTCCCTGCGCTATTCACCAAGAACAAGATCTTCTCCTGCAATGTCAGCCTCTTCACCAAGTCCGCCACTCTCAGATCAATCGCCAACGACGTGTCGCAGAACCCGTAGCTCGCCAGCGCCGGATTGCTCCCAACATCACAGGCAAAAACAGGGGATGATTGGCCGCAAACCCGGTTGGAGTTCAAAGAAATCAAGGCAAAGTATATAGAAAAGCAGAGCAAAACAGGGACCTTCGGTACTCTGTTTTGAACAGTGGCCATAGTTAGCCTCACTGCCTTACGTTTACACGCTCAAAAGGGGAGCTTCAAAAATGAAGGGTATCTTTCTTAGGCATGAAGGTCGTTACAATTTTATAGAATAGAAAGAATATACTATACTATGCAAAACACAAACATGTGTTGTTTTTTAGTAGTCCGTGATGGATGATTGGGAAGAAAATGAAAGTCCTATTAAATGTTGTTTGGTTTGGCAGCGACCATTTGGGCAACCTTACTATTCAGTGACTTGTAGAGGCTATACACCAGTCCGTGAAAGCTTCCACTTTATCCATTGGAGCGCTTCTTTCGTTAGGAAGAAATGCTGCCCGAGCTCTGTTTTACTTTTTCAAGTGTCTAATCTCTACCTTTTATTATAATATTTTTATCGGAAAATTTCATATTGTCTCCTAAATTTTTAGCTCATTTGACATATTTTTTTATTTTAAAAAACTCTCAATTTGGTATTACGAGCTTTTAATATGTATGACTTAACACCTTTGGGTTATAATTCACCATTCAATCTTACCAAATTCTTAAAAATTCTCGTATTTTTTTTTAAATATATATATATAAAATTGAAAAGAAAAAATATTTTATAAATTTTGGCACTCCTTTATTAAAATTGAATGAAAAATTCTAATGAAAAAAAATAAATAATAAATATTAAAAGTTTAAAATATCAAAGTAAAAAATTTTAAAAATTATAAGATATGTCAAAATTACTTAAAGTTTATTGTAGCTATTTGAAGTTTTTTCTATTTTTGTTTTTTAATAAAAAATGATGTTCTCGTAGCATTTGTGTGGTTGGAAATACAAACGCACTTGATGCGCGTGATGTGCGAGAGAAACAGAGCATTTGGTAATTAACTTATTGGATAGGAATATGGGGTTAAAAAATCTCGTAAATTGAGAAATAGGGCTCTGTTTTGGTTTGGTCAGATCAGGAACTCACGTGAGAGATAGATAGGGCGGCTGATGTTTCGGCTCTATCATAGCTATTAGCCAAGCCAAGCCAGCGTTGGGATAAAAAGTGGTCACACAGAGAGAGAGAGAGACAGAGATGGCATAGGATTAGGGAAGGGGACCAGGTCTAAAGGGGTAAAATTATAATTTTATTTATTTATTTTGCCTAATTATTTTTTCTTCGTTTCATTTAAAATCCAAATGCTAGGAAAAGTGGGGTGTCCAATTTGCCAACTAGAGCTTTGTTCCCCTGCCAAAATGTTAAATGAGTTTGGGCAGTCATTTTTATGTATCTTTCAATCCAATTCTTAATGATTGGTCTATAAACATGGTTTTGACGTTTTGTTATTGTTTGTATCCGTGATTCTGAAGTTTTATAAAATACAAAAAACAAAAAATAGACTCCACTGGTCATGGATTTCCTGCCCAAAAGTATTAGCTTGGTGGAAAGAAAACCTTATCCTTCTACCAGAGAAAAAAAAGAAAAATCAAATAATCAAATTGTTTGGATAATATGTCCGACAGAAAGCAGGGATAGCAACCATGAGAGATTATTTATTTCATTTGATGAAAAAATTATTTTCAGTTATTTGATGACAAAACCACCCACGATATCATTGGTCTTTATTGATTCATTATCAAGAAGTGGAAATCAGCTTGAAATTAGCTTTTATGATAAATTGACTGCTGAAATTCCATTAGCAGACTTTGATAGTTCCAATTTTTCATAAAGGATACACAAATCTTAGGTCCAATAGACTTGAAGTTGTTAGTTATCTTAGAACCCCTCTTAAATTTTTAGGAAAAATACACTTAACCCTAAAAAGTATACCTCATTTTGGGTTTTGGGGTCCCAGGGTGAAGAAGTAACATTCGACCCCTTCAAAGTACCAATCTATAGCAAGTTAGAGCATCCGTCAACTTTTTTCAGTCTTTTCGTACGGAATGCAATCACTTGCATCCCACATGACTTTTTAAGACCTGAACTTTCCAAAATGCCCCTGAGGAATAAAGTATCAAAATAAAAAACAAAAATATATATATATGGGGTATTCTGTAATGCCCTAATGAAATTAATTAACTAAAGTAACTTCATGGTTCGTATCCCAACCTTACAAAGGATAAAACTCAAGTATGTCACATTCTCCGAAAAAAAAAAAAAATAAAAAAAAAAAAAAGTAAAAAAAAAAAAAAAAAAAAAAAAAAAAAAAAAAGTCTACAGTAAAAGACTTTTTACTTACATACAGAAATAACTACTAATTTAAATCTACAATCATTAAATAATACCAGAGTAAAAACTGAAACATCATAACATAGATATTAGGTATCCAAAATTACGGTCAACGACCAGTAACAAAAATATCCCAAATATTACAAACCAAATTTAAAGTCGTTAACATTTAAGTTAAGGCCTAATCTTTAAAAGATAAAGCATGTAGATAATCTCAAGCATGTTGCAACGAATATCTCCCTTCTTGTCTCACATATCCTTAAGCTAAACAGGATCTAACTCCTCAAAAATAGCTGTGATGGTGTCCATCAAACATATCTGACGCCTTTCCAAATCCATCTTCAACTACACTATCTATAAAACAAAACATATTTTGCAGATGAAAAAAATACAAGTGTAAGTCCACGACTTAGTGAGTATACATACAAATACACATAATGTAGAGATTATCATATATGGTGAACTCAGATATTTATAAACCATTTGCAATAATGTAAAGTGATAGTTAAACATTTGACAATATTATCATGGATGCAAAATAAATATAATATATGTTGTAATAAGATAATTATGTTATAATTTAGCTTCATATGGTCTACTCAAACCCTTTACCCATTCCCACTCGAGTTTGCACGTTATCGAGAGAACATCTTGTACCACATTGGTGCCTCAGATATTACACAAACATGTCGTCTTATACTAGCAGGCAGACCGAGTCCGATCTCAGGTGGCCCATACTACTAGTAAAGCCGTAACTGTAACGCATCCGTAAATGTTGCGCTAGTTACAAAATCAACTATTGGATCCAAGGCCAAACATAAAAGTAAATGTAACAACCTAAGAAAAAACGTTAGTCACATCTGTGCCATTACCATAAAAGAACTAGTCAATTTAAAGCTTTCTTATAATTTTTTATAAAGCTCAGTTTTACCTAGTAACTAAGCAATGTGAGACTTAACACTCATGACTATCTCTCAGTCTATGTGAGCTACTCCTCATCTTCTCAATATGGGACTGGGTGTTACAAACTTTCCCTCTTTAACTCCTGATGTCCTTTTCATGGTCACGTGATGTAGTACTCCAGTACCACATGGCTTGGTGTTACAAGATAGTTTTGATACCATTTGCAATGATTCAGAAAAAAGCGTTAACCACATCTGCACTATCACTCCAAAATGACTAATCAATTTGAAGCTTTCTTAAAATTCATTATAAAACCTAATTTCACCCAGTAAGTAGGCAATGTGGGACTTAACACTCATGATTATCTTTATAAACTACTCACTCTATGTAGGCTACTCATCATCTTCCCAATATAAAATCGGAGTGTTACAGATGGATCCATCCATGAATTGTTGTGTCTTGTGAGAACATGGATGTTCCCACGACTAGTATGAAGGACCTCTCAGATTCATGTAATTCTAACTCTGTAGGAGACAATCTCTGTGAAGATATGTCTAACCTGGGTAAAACAATTTTCAAGAAACTTAAGAAAATTGAGAAGGAAAAAGAGGTCTTGCACTCCAAATTTAAGAATGCTTGTAATATTTGCCATGCTTTAGAAGTTAAAAATATATGGATAAGGGACAAGAAAGTTTTTTAGACAAAGTTGTGCAAACTCTCCATCCCTATGGGCCATAAGGGTGGTTCAGCCACCCCCAAATGGCCAAATGGGGGGCCAAAGGGGGTGGCTTGAGCATGTAGTGCTCCAAAGTATTAAACAGAGTTAAGTAAGCCTTGTTTAAAATTAATGGGAATGTTAGGGTTATTAAAAGGTGAATTTCTAAATTTTCTGACCTAGTCGAATGTTCGAGTAAAGTGGGCCGTACATTCGATATGTATAGTACAACGAACGTTCGACAACACGCCAGGAATGTTTGACGTTGTGTCATGTAGCACAGTTCACCACTATTCACATCAGGTCATGCATTCAGCATGTGTGTCAGATTATACACCGAACACTTGGCTAAAACCCTAAAACCGTTTTGTAATAGTACACTGAACATTCCAAAAGGTACACCCGAACGTTCAATGTCTGCAGTACTAAAAAATAACCCTTAGCTTTCCCACATTAACGCACCCTATAAATACCCCCACCCATGTCCCATTCAGCCCATTTCTGGCCTCATCAGTGTGTTAACAATGTGTGAATGAGAGAATGTAACTCCCCCACAAAATCATTTAACTTGTAAATGACTTAGCAGTACGCCACCCAACCTTAACCCCTCTAGAGTCAAAACTCAGGGATCATACACTTTCATTAAGAAAAAATGAGAGTCTATAGCGGAAGACTTGTCACTATAAAAGATAGAGATAGCAATTAATACCCACAATAAAAGAATACTATAATAGTACAAGAAAAACATAACCATATTATCATAGATAATAGAAGTTCTGATGTCTCCAAAATAAGGTCAAAAGACCAGTCATCAAAACAACATAAGGATTACATCTTAAAATACTAATATATCATCCAAACAAAACTAGTTGGGCTCCAACTCGAGATACATTTCATAAATCATATCAATCATATCACTGCAACAATCCCCTCTACCAAACCATATGCGAGCTAGCCACACCAGCTTCAGATGATCAAAGATAACCCGAAAGACATCCTCCAAACGGACTAGGTGCATTCCCATATACAATCATCTTCAGTATTACCTAACAAACCGCGTAAGAGTATAGGTGGAAAAGATACAAGAGTAAATCCACGACTTAGTGAGTAATAATGCACATGTTATACACATTATCATTTGTGAACTCAATTGATAAACACAAGCATTATTATTATCAGTTCATAGCACAAGACATGTCATGATGCAATATATGTATAATACATAGTGTAAACAGAAACATGTGATATGTTTACAATATGGTCTATTTAAGACATAACCTACGCTCAATAGGGTTAGCACGTCCAAAAGGACATCTGGTACAACTATGGTACCCCAGATATTGCAAAAAAATACCGTCTTATACTAGCAATCTGATCGAGTCTGACCTCGGGTGGCCCACACTAACTAGCTAAGCCATAACTCGTGACCCACTCAATTAATGGTGCGCTGTCACAAACTAAAATATTGGATCCAAGGCCTTCAACATAACATAACACTATTTGACCATAGAACTAACCCGTAATAATGGTAAGCCCATGATCATTATTCTTTTATGAAACAGTGCAACCATGTCTACGATGCACATTAATCTTTGTGTCTTTTCTATGCATGCTTTTTACAACTCATCATTCCATTATCTTTTGTTAATCACAACCATTTTCACAAAATGGAGTTCACAGTTGAGAATAAATAGGCATTTTATGAGAGTTATAAACATAAAAGTTTTGTACATCAAAATAGTCATGTTAGGCATAAAGTATAACAATAACAAGTATCCATGTGAGTTTTTACTCATTTGTGTCATATAGATCAACCAAATATTCCTTCATGCAGTCTCCAACCTCTGTATCTAAGAAATGATCTTACCATTAGTCTTATACCTTAAGTTAAACAAGTCCTGGGCTTCTAATAACCCAAAAGGTCATTCTAAGCGAGCATCGAACGTTTGAATAGGAGGGTTGAATGTTCCACACCTGCACATCGTCCACATCAAATGTTTAATGAAGAACATCGAACGTTTGATGAAGCCCATAAACTCATTCTTGACCACATCTCGGTCTCTTTTGGTTTCTAACTCCTCCTAAGATCTCTTAAGCGTCTAACCAGAGAAATTAAAGGGTCTTAGACTCCAAAAATAGGGTTTTGAGGTATCAAACTCCAAAACCACCTCAAAACCTACATAAACCAACTAAAACTCCAAAATGATCAATCTTAAACTAGGCAACATAGAAACTAAGAAATAACACCAACTAAACAAGATAACAACAAGCCAAAAACAACAAGGAAACAAACTAAGGAATGATGGATTCCTCTTCAAGCCAAAATACATTCATTCTCCTTCAAACACTCTCCCTCACACACACACAAGTCTCTGATGATCCAAATCGTAAGTGAACAGTGCTGAAGGAGGGGTAAGGTTAGTATTTATAGAGCTGAAACATCTGGTTAAGGACTGATGGATTTTTGGGTGTATCGAACATTCTATGTACAACATCAAAAGTTTGATGCACTATTATCTAACGGTCCTAAGGTTTTCGCCAAATGTCTGATAAAAGCATCGAATGTCTAATAAAAACACATTGAACGTTCCACAAAAGCATTGAATGTTTAATTCTGTCTGGCATGCATATTGATCGAAAGTTTTCACGTGATCAGTGTATCAAACATGTATTGAACGTTTGATCTTCACCATCGAACATTCCATGAGCACATTGAACGTTCCATAGAATCCTTCAAACATTCCATAGAATCCTTCAAACATTCCATGGCATCCAAAGCTCAAAAATAAACCCTAAAACTTGATAAATCTCTGGGGCATTATAGAGAGAGAAAGTTGGAGAAGAAGAAGGAGGAGTTCTTGATTCTATATCCTACAAGGAGATAACTATCCTAGTCTAACTCGTTTTGATATTGTCATTAGGTTGTTTCTATGTTGTTTAGATAGTCTTGTACCTAAGTTATAAATCTTTGGTTGGCTTTGGTTTTAATATTAGTTTAACAATGTTAGACGTACCAAGTTCTACATAAGCATGTTTTAACATTCTATATTGTGTTAAAGAGTATGTAAGGACCCTACAATGTGTCAAAATGAAGTATAGTAGAGGTTTTTGTCCAAAACGGGTTTTTGTCCAGAGCCAAACGTTCGACCCTATTCTAGACGAACGTTTGACCTCGACGCAGAACATTCAACCCTTCTATTCGAATGTTCGATGGCCAAACAGTAAACCTATTTTGAATAATTTAAGTCTTAGAGCTTGTTTTAGCTTGGGAATATGACTAATAAAGGGGTCTTTTGTTGGGGATCATGTAGCATGTTAACAAAAATATTGCACAGCGGAAGATAAAAAAAATTTAAACTGATATAACTGATCTAAGACCGCAATAAACTTCAAAAGAAACATGCTTTTGATTTTCTCAAGATTAAAGTAAAAGTTAGATTTACTTACAAATCATGTCGGCCTCTCCTTAGGCATTTAGGGCTATTTGAATTCACCTTTGCATCTTTATTGTTGATGATCTTTAAAGTTGATGAAGAGCGAAGAATGCGAAGAACACCATGAACACCAAAAGCTCCAAAATCTTCAAAGGCTTGAAGAACTCTAAGAACATGAAGAACATTGTTCTTTATAAATCCAGGTCTTTTTCTTGATTACTGAACATGGCTGCGAGTGTGGACTCACAACTAGAAGCAAGAGGATAATATTTTTCTTTTACAAAAATCACTCACTGATACCTTAATGCATATTTTCTACAGTTTGCAGAAACTGTAGTTGTAATTAAAATAGTTTTTCAATGAGTGAGTTTTCTGCTTCTGTATGAACCTCTATTTATAATCTTTGAAAAACTAAGAGAGGTAAAACAATCCATGTGGGACAAGAGGGTAGACAGTTAGGGTTTTGAAAAACCCTAGCCTCTACTTAAGCTGCTAGTGACGCATGGGCTAGGAAATATTTCCATGGCCCATGTGTCTCTAGCCCCATGTCATGTCATTAAAAATGACGCATGGGTCAGGAAATATTTTCCTGGCCCATGCATTTTCTTACATGTTACTGGCTTGAGTTTTATCCCAAAGCCCAATCTCTCTCTCTTGCAATTTTTGCACATTTTTTCCTTGGGCTAAGATTTTAAATTAAAACAACTTGCTTAAATAAATAAGCCTAATGTTTTAATAAATAAATAAATAATATCCAATAAATAAATAAGCCCATGTTTTAATAAATTAAAACAATCTGCTTAATAAATAAATAAATAACCGAAGCTCATAACAATTTAGTCAATTTACAATAGCTCTAGAAGGAACTCGGAAGGAAAATAGAATTAGTTTCTTTAGTCCTATGAAATCTTGTCATTCGATAACTCATCACCTTGACTAAGAATCACAGATAGTTCCATTAAATAAATGTGATTGAACTCTAATTCATATTTTGCTAAAACAATTAATCATTCATGACGTACTTATTAAATTACCATATTACCCCTCCATGGAATATATTCTGTGGTTGAACAAAAAATGATTAACTGTCACTTTTTTTACTAAATCTTTTTCCATGAGTATCCGGATCCAAACATCATGATTTATCCCAATGTACCATATGAGATTCAATTCATCCTTGTACATAGTTTCAATTAAATACCATTGAAAACATTCAGGCCTGAGATACAGGATAATCATTCTTACTGATCTTAAAACAAGGGAAATTTCCTTGTCTCTTTGTTCTTCTACAAAAGACTTAGACTCCTTCTTGAAGGGTGATCTGTTGGGGATTATGCCCTAAATCCCAAGTTATTTACATATTGACATTAAGAGTTTGATATTTGTTTTATTATGAACGATTATTCATTTATTAAATAAGTGAGCATATGACATATAATTTTTTGTATGATCCTTTATGATTGTTCCCATACAAAAGGTTTAGAGAATACATTGAATATGGTCTATAGGTGTGAGTAAGATTTTTGTCACACAAGATCTGAGACCATAACCCTTGTATTCTGAAATTCATTAGTTCGCAGTAATAATGAAACTAGACATTCCATTAGTACGACTGTTACGCATCAATTGTATGATTTACCTTAATCAGACAAAGTGTATACTTCAGGTTGATGTGTAAGTGTATAAGGTAGTATACATTGAACGGACCGGGAGTTGTCTTTTCAGAAAAATATTATCCCTAGGAAAAGATAATAACTCTCAGACTACTTATACTTGTGATTCTAAATCTTGAGAGAAGCGAACTCAGATATCAAGTGTCTTCACTTTGATACATTATAGATTGATGCCTTAACATAGATCAACATTATCTTTGTGTTGGGTGATCATAGAAGAGTTTTACTCAATAGGGAATCCAAATCCTTTTAAGTGAAAAATGACAAGAAATCTCCCATTGAATAAGATTTTATACGGGATTATTCTCAGTCTCTGGCTAGAGCAATTTGGAAAGAGAATTTCAAAATAGATTACATAGTGAATGGAGTATTCACAAGAGAGAGAATAATAAGGATAAGAATCTGTTACTCAAGGAATAAGAGGTAGGGAATATAGTGTGACAGTATCACAATTCTAATTTATCTACGGAGGATTTCATTGACGAATTATACTTATCCATAAGTTAGTCAAAAGGAACTTTGTTGATTTAATCAAAAATATTTTCTGGAGTGCAGTTGCAATTATGTAGCGATATTAGCTGTAATTAAATAATGACTTGAGATAGTGAAAGACTATTTGAGCCGAAAATATTTTTCCCTTTAGGTCCCTCATCAAGCTATTGTAAATTAACCAAAGATAGACTTCTATTTATTTATTAAATAGGTTATCTTAATTTATTAAAACATAGGCTTATTTATTTATTGAGCAAGTTATTTTAATTAATTGAGATATAGGCTTATTTAAAATAAGCAAGTTGTTTTAATTTATTAAAATATGGGCCAAAGGAAAAACTGTACAGAGATGTATATATGGGAAACTGGGCTTAAGATAAAACTCAAGCCCAAGGGAAGCAAGTAGGTGGCATGGGCTAGGGTTTTCACCCTAACCCATGGCCCATGTATTATGCATGTAGTGGACGGCTAGGGTTAGAAACATAGCCTCCACTACATAGTGTGGGAAGCAGTCCCACATTGCTTTGGAACAATCTCACTTCAATGCAACATGAATATAAATAAAGGTGCTTATAGCTCTAACAAATGACTCAAATTTCAAAAAAAATTATTTTACCTTTTGCTAAGAATTAAAGTTCTATTGAGTTAACTTTCAAAGAAATAAAGTTTAAGATTTGAAGAGTTAGAAAGAGCCTACACTCTTAGTTATTTTTAGTCATTGGTGAGAAGATCTGCTGGTATTCTTGGAGATATTCTTGATGTTCTTGGAATAGCATGGATTCGTTGCTCATAAAGCCAAGATGTGGCCCTAGTTTGCAAATAAGTAATTTTATGTTCTTGCTAGTTTATTTTTAAATAGCATTGTTCTTCACATGTTCTTCATAGAGTTGATCTTGGTTAGAGAATAAATTATTTTTCGCTGCGCAATATCTCTGATTTGCATGTTTATTTCCAACATGATCTTCCACAATGCTACATGTTGATTATCCAATATAAAAAGAATGTATGACCACTGATTTGATCTTACTCTAATATATCAAAGTAATCAACACTTGACATCTGGTTCACAGTCTTCTTAGGATTTAGAGTAATATATTCATAAGTCGTCATGCATGCTCATCATTCTCTATGACAGTCTTTATATGATTGTACATAGATTTACTATTTTTACATAAAAGTCGATTTAAAACATCTTTAAGAAAAGCCAAATGTCGAGGATGAAATTTTTATAAAGGTGGGAGGATGATATTTAAAAGGATTTTCCAAATTATTTGACAAAATATTTTATTAAAAACACCCACTTCTTTTGTAAAAGCATTAAAATAATAATATTTTCATAAAAGACAATCATTGAAAGTTCGGTGGATACCATCAAACGTTCGATAAATAGTACAATCACATTCTTTGCAAGCCTGCGTATGTACAGAACAAGTGTCAGTACGGTACATCAAACGTTCGATGCTTTTAACGTTTGATAAACTTTTATGGAACATTCGGTGTTTTTATCAAACATTCAATGAGAAAATCGTACCCTAGAATCGCTAGGTAATAATAATCAACACATTCGATGACATATATCGAATGTTCGATCATGTCCCAAAATAGATTTTCATGGGGGACCAGCAACTCGCCCCATTTCCCTATAAAATATGTCCTACCCTTCTGTAAAAATCACTCATGCTCGCCCAGAAAATCCAGAAACTCATTTCAAAGGCTAAGAGAGAGATTTTTGGAGGAAAGCTTTCATTTGGGGGAAGACCACTCTCTCCAAGGGTAACCTTTGAATCCATACTTTTACCTATGCCATATTTCATTATTTTACGTAAGTTACAACCATGTTTTGTTTTCAAAGTATGTTATAAGGATTTAAAAGCCTTTTGTTTTAACTCTCAAAAGGTTTTCATAAGATGCATGACCTTGTGTTTTATTTCTTAAAAATACATGTTTGCTATGTTACTAGACACTGCTTTACGTCTAGATATAGTCGTGGTTAGGTTTAGTAGGAGTTTTTAAACATTCATGCATTTTGGACCTACATCGAACGTTCCACTGTTATTGATTGAACGTTCGATCTTCAAGAACGAACATTCGATAATCGTGTCAAACGTTCGATGGTAACCAGAAATGTCCAAATTAGAGTTTTTAAGACAAAAAGCACACGTACCTCATGATTAGTAAGTGATTGCGTTCTTAGCATATTGTTGGGCTATTTTATAGTAAGCAGGAGTACAAGATGTTTGAGGCATCGAATGTATAGTTAGGAAAGTAAAATAATTGAGTATGAAACTGCAAATTTAATAGTGCAATATGTTATATGACTGAGCACGTTTACCGCTTTTATAACGTGACGTTATTTGCTTATATAAATACCTCTATTTTTGGAATAAATTGACAATATATGCATAGTAAGGTTATAGTACACCGGTACGTACGGTAGAACGGCCATGAACTTACTATTACTACAGGTTAATTTTATGGTCAAATGTTTTCTTTTATAATGAGGGCCTTAGATCCAATGGTTAAAAGTTTGTGACCAACGCACCATTCTTCGAGTGGGGTCACTGTTATGGTTTTGCTAGTTAGTGTGGGCTACCGGAGGTTGGACATGGTCAGACTGCTAGCATAAGACGATATGTTTGTGCAATATCCGAGGCACTGAAATTGTACCAGAAGTCATTTTGGACACCCAAACCTTACTGAGAGGGGGTGATGTCTTGGGTAAACCATATTATTGATATACGACCAATTATATTATATTTATGTAGCATATTTCATGCATTAAAATTTAGATGGTTAGTCGCCGGGATTATGCCACTCTTTAAAAACTAAATGTAATTTTTACCAAGGCATAATAGCAGGGATTGAACACATCATTTGCAAAAATATCATGTTTAATTACAAACCTTTATCATTTGTACATCACCTCTTTTTAAATAACTTGCTTACCAAGTCAGCCAACTTACTCAGTTACTTTTTTCCCCTTAAAATACTTCGGTATTTTACAAACCCTCAGGAGTTTGGCCGCTTGGGAGTCTCACTGGGATTACAGTATCGAGACTGTAGTTTAAATACTCAGCTTTGCTTTTTTAAATGTAAAGCTTTGCGCCCTTATTTATTGATAATGAAATTGTTTATTACTTAGGTATTCAGATCAACTATTCCGCTGTTTACTTTAATAAATGGTTAAGTAGGGAATTCAATTAGTTATTAATTAATTGACTTGAATACCCCATGGACGATTTACTATGGATTAACCACGTTCTAATGAATTAATCATGTGTATACGGTGATCCTCAAGTCAATATTTTACAAATTCTCTTCACAAAGGGAATAGAGGTATCCCTGAGTCTTAATTTGAACAGTTAAAGTTGGGAGGCGAAAAATGAATTTAATTATAAGTTAATTAAATAGTTTGGACACTAGTTCCAACACTTTTCACATATTTGAAAATTGGAGGGTACCTAGAGGATTTTTCGATGCAAATGTATGATACAAATGAGTAAAAACATGGATACTTGTTATTATTTTTCCGCATGACATAATTATTTTATGTACCAAACGTGCATGTTTACAATTCACATGAAATATATTTTTTATTTCTGTGATCTCTATTTTGTGAAAATTATTGCCAAATAATAAAATAAAGAAAATGATGAGTTTATAAATGCATGCATTTAAAAGACTATGAAAGACTAAATTACATCGTATGACATGGTACACCATCATATGCGGGAAAATGATCATTGGCTACTATTATAGAGGTTGGCTTTATGGTTAAAGAGATTTACTATAATATCCCGGTCCCATATTGAGAAAATAAAGAGTAGCCTATATAGAGTGTGTGATTTATAAAGATAGTTATGAGTGCTAAGTTTCACATTGCTTAGTTATTAGGTAAAACTAGACTTTATAAGAAATTCTAAGAAAGCTCTAAATTGACTAGTCCTTTTAGGGTCATAAAACAGATATCGTTAGTACTTTTTCCTAAGTCGTTACAAATAATATCAGAGTCACCTAGTAACGCCAAGCTATGTCATACTAGAGTATTGCATTACATGGCTCTAACGAAGATGTTGGGAGTTTAAGAGGGGGAGTTTGTAACAATCCTGATCCCATATTGGAAAGATAAGGAGTCGTCCACATAGAGTGTGTGGTTTATAAAAATAGTCATGAATGCTTAGTCTCACATTGTCTAGTTACTAGATAAAACTATGCTTTATAAGAAATTTTAGGGAAGTTCTAAATTGACTAGTCCTTTTGAGGTAATAGTGCAGATATGGCTAGAGCTTTTCCCTTAAGTCGTTACACCATGAACACAGGAGGTCAAGGATCACACAAGAAATTTTTTTCCCATGTAGTGTGTACCCTCTTTGATATCAAACGAAAAGGTAATGACAACCGTTCTAACCCTAAACACAGTGGAATAATCAACACATAGCAGTTATCAATGTAGAAAAACATAAACTACTGTAGTAAAAGAAATTTTAAGCCAACAATCACATAACACAATATTTTTGTTGATGAAGAGGAAAACCTTACACCAAAAAAAATCTTTCCGGGGCAGCCAAGCCCAAGATTTCATCCTACTCAAAGAAGACCAAACTATGGGTAATAGTAAAACTTACTCCATAGTAATTTTATCAAGACAATTTGTAGGATGACCCGCTCCTCACGTGTCTCTACTCCAACTCAAAGTTGGTCATTCTTTAGAGAATGAACTCCTTACTGATTACCATCACTAGACTTCAGTTGTAGTGTTGATTGTGCAGTCATTGCACGTTGGCTTGAATCCTCTTCTAAAGAATCTTCACACGACAAACTCTTGGAACAATACTTAAGAACCTTGTGTAGTGTCACACCAAGGTCTTGGGACAAGTCTCTCAATACTCTATATAGATGCTTTGAAAAGTGTGTATTTGAGAGATCTATAAAGACTAAGCTAAAGCAATCTTTAAATAGGCAACAATGTAATTTGTGCAGCAGTGTCCGAACAAGTAAGTTGGCCATCTGGACGTGGCTAGGGTTTTTTCGAACCTAATCGTCTTTCATGTCCGAATGTCATTACTTGGTGTCAGGACATTAGAGCAACCTAAGAGCTCCTATCCACAGCATCGTCTTGACATCCTAGTAGACGGGACCTTTTTAGAACTCAGCCCATCTAGAGGTTTAGCACTCATGTACGGACACCAACCTAACCCGAGAGTGGGTGTCTACTGATCCATCCAAACAGCCCAGGGGATGATGACTTCGTGGAATTGACCTTGTCCAGACATTCATCCTTATACTTGTCTTTTTGTAGTAGTTTTTCAAAATCTTCAATCTCATACCTAAGTACAAAGCTACCTAAACCCCAAAAATATAAAAATTAGTTTTGGACACCAAATGAGCCAATCACAAAACCTAATATGGTGAAATAGAAGCTCTGGTATATTTTATTAGTGACTTAAAAAAGAAAGAAAAAAGAAAGCATATTTATTCAAGTTTCCACAGCGTTATTATGAGGTAATAGTAGTAGCGTTTCGGCTTTATTAAAATTTTTTTTTTTAAAAAAAAGGGCCGGGGCATTACTTTTAGCAAGCTAACAAGGAGTACAGAGAGTTGGAATTGACTTAAAACTTGACACAGGTAATTGCTGAGAGGTGATTATTCGCAGCAAAATTTGAGAATGTAGATATCCTAGTCGTGTTTGCCAATGGAAGTGGATGTTTGGACTCCAAGAAAGGTCCTATATCCCTTTCGTTTATTCTTTGAAAATTGCTTTAAATGCACGGAGTAAAGGCTACTTCACTGGGCCACTGCAAATTGTCCGACATAAGAAAATATGAATGTGTTAGTTTGAAGATAGAGTTATTATCTTTGCAAAATTCCTATATGGAGGGTAAGTTTGATGATGCATTTGGGCAATGCAGAATATTTTTGAGATGCAAAGTAGAGTTCGAATTTTGGAAAGAGGAAGTACCAATGTGAGAAATTGAGAGCCCACCACTGGTTCCTACTATCAGCTTCATTTTCTTTATATGGCTACTATATGGTGAGATTTTCTAGGTCTGCTGTGACATGGTTGTTGGCACCACTATCCATGAGGCATTCATCTTCTTCACGCGGAGCGTTGAAGTGTGTTACCATGGCAGTCAATTCACTTGGTGGATGTCTTCCTTGGGACGCATAATCTATTCTATGAAAGCAATCTAAGGCTTGATGATTGTTTTGACCAAAATTTGATAATAAAAGGTATAGGTATATGAAAGGTCCCTCTTAGCTCACAAAATTATGGCCTACAGGTCTATGAGAAATCATGCACTATGGTGTTTTTATAGACCGAGGGAAAAGACTTGGCGTTTCAATGCAATTAAAACATTGAAAAGACTGTTTTCAAATCTGGCATTTAGACAAGTCGGTCAGTTCAAACACTACTAGAGTTTAATGGATTTCTCTTGGGTGGCCATTCAGACGCGTATCGACCAAGCTAGAGACCGAGCTTCTCTGCCTCTTTGCGATCTCCAGCTAGTTCAGATGGTTTTCCAACCGAGCCTGCAACCAAATAATACTGAATCTTCAATGAAATGTCCTCGCTCGATTGAATACCGAGCAAGCTTTCCGACCGAGCGTTTCTAAAAGACTTGATTTTATGCAATGAATAAGCTCGTTTGATCGAGTCTCCAAATGAGTCTTCCAACCAAGCAATATTGGAACTCTCCTTTAGTCTCTCGTCCAAACCCACAATGATTAAGCTAACAAACATGTGTCTCGAAACACATCTTCCAACCGAGTACTACTAGAACTTTACTTGAGCATCACGTTTGGACCAAAACTGAACAAGCTAGCAAACAAATGCCTTGGTACCCGTTGTTGATGTAGTTCTTTCGAATGATCCGCGAATGAACACTTTAAATGAGTGTCTTGGTTCTTCAATGAAACTTGAAAGTTTAAAAACTAGCCTAAGTACCAAACTTAGCGTATTGAATTTTGCCTTAGATCAAAATGTTTTAAACATCAAATTGCCTTACACAAGTCGTAAAATTGTGCATTGAGTAAAGTTTGTTCGTTGGTTAGTAGTAGGCTTTCTATAGTGGGTTAACTGACCCATGTGTGTATAAAAAGAAGTCCACGGTATAAAAGAAGTGGGTAACGAAATATTTGGTAAATGAGGCTAAAGTAAACTTGAATAACTTCATTCAATACAGTTTTTTTTTTTTTTTTTGTGATTCATTCAATGCAGTTTCAATCATTCATACTCAATCCATTCTCACAATTTTCATCCATTATTTCTACATTCGTTCATATCAAATACATAAATTACACTACCTACAGACTACAGTAGCCATAAACAACCTACCACCAGAAAAAAAATAATAATAATAATAATAATAAAATAGAAGAGAAGCAACCTACCACCAGAAAAAGCTATAACAGCATCGTTGCCAAATTCGTTTCTGTCATATTATTTTACACTCTTAAAAATGAAAGTTCCAACCAAACATAAATTGCAAAATGGTATCATGAATAGAAGATGACGTTGGCTAGTCGGTATCCTTGTTGAGTGAAGCTACCGAAGCCAGGCAAGCCAAGCCAAGCCATGCAAAGAAGAAAGAAAATTCCGAGACCCCGAGACGTCAGACGATCGGTGTTAGAACACAACAAACAGACAAACTTTGGCCTTCACCTTTGTGGGAGCCAGTGAACGATAGGCCTAGCCGACACGGGATTGGTCCGTGAACACCATCACATATGTTTTTTTCCACGACTTTTAATGGGGGGCCCGATGCCATATTTGATTGTCCTGCGCGAGTCACGAGGGACATTGGGTCCAGCTGTAAGTTAAAGAGAACAAATAAGTACTGGTGTAGCTGATAAATCTTACTGTAAGCCACTTTTGTACAGTTTACAGCACGTGAATTCATGCGCGTGGGGTTGGTTATTAATGCCAGTTGCAATAGATGCTTGATTAACATGTGACGCGGTGCACACTTCAAAAAAAAAAAAAAACAAACATGTGACGGTGGAGGCATACCTGGAGCCTATATATGTCCGAAATTCTACAATATCTTTTCCTTTTTTTGAATAAAATATTTAATGCTACTTATACTGGGCAGTCCGGTTTGGTAATTGGTATGGCCCATTTTTTTGGCCTGAATCACTGACGCTATTCATTCCACCAATATTCCCGCCAAAATGAATTAAAAGAACAGTTGACGACTTGCTCATCCTCTACGTGTAAACGGCATTGGTTAATACAAAAATTACATAAATGAGATAATGTGGGACATATTGTTATAACTTCTTTTTTTTTTTTTTGTAGAAATAGTGACCACACATGTCAAACTTTCAATGTTGGAGTCCTACAAGAAAATCAAAGATTAGAGTGGCACGCTCATGGTGACGACAAAACCACATTCGATGCTTTAGTTAGTGACGGTGAATTAGAAAAAAAGAATAGATAGAATGTAAGGACAAGCAAAGTGTAAGTAAAAGAACAGATATGATCAAGACTGTACGTGAGCTACGATTTTTTTTACCATTTGTAGAGACCGCTTGTCCTTGGTTGGTATGAATGCCAAGTAAAGTAAGTCTCGTCGAGCGTGGAATTAATTATTAAATTCGGTAATTTTATTTCATATGCTCTTGGAGCCATCGACCTTGGTCTTCCTTATTGGGTGAGTCTCGAGAGACAACTCTTCTAAGGATCGTAGCTAACTTTCTTTAAAGGGAGGACAACCTACTGCTGCTTTCCTTTCATGCGCTTCCTTGACTAGTTAAGTCATTAATTAATTCATTTAGATCGAGGCGCGTGTGCGTTCCCAAGGAGGAAGATAGGTGCCGATGTAAGTGTTGAGCTGAGAAGCAATCGGATGGCTAGCCAAATCAAGCCAACGATTAGATATGGAGTTAGCGAACAGAATGGCAAAACCAATCGCCAAGAGGTCAGTGATCAGATAAGGAAAGATCGTTCGGCTGACACATTAAAGATAAAAAATCCACTAATTTAGCGCATTAATGATAAAGCTTCCAGAAGAGTGAACTTATTCTCTAGCTCGCGAATTTAATGGGGATTTTACATGAACAATCAGACATATTCTATTTTATTAATTACATTCATTAATTAGGATTTGATTTGATTGTAGATTTTATTTCATTAATTAGGTTTTTGATTTAATTGTAATTTTCCTTTAATATTGTAGGAATTTCCTTAGTAGGCGTACTTTTACTTTGGCTCAAAGTAATTGTGTTACTATAAATACGTAGCTTGAGTTGTAATAAGGAGTTGTATTTTGTTTTGATTAGATTATCAATAAGAAATACTTAGAGTTTGAGTTTTCTCTTATTTTTGCCTTGAATCCTTGATAGACATTTGGTTTCGAGAAGAATTGTAAATTATTTGTTGTTTGTCTTTGCGACCTATGACATCATGCTGCATCATTTGGTATCAAAGCTAAGGTTTATTTTCCATGGTGCCACGAGGACTCGGGAGAGGTAATCATTTTGCAGACTTGAATCACGTGCACGAGCGTGAGTAGACAACATTTGAGGATCAAGTGGCAGTCTGTTTCCAGCACATGGAGGAGCATCTTGATGTGCGATTGGGAAGATCAAATCAAAACCTTATCCGATCACTTTGCCAACATGGGTAGTCCAAACGATTGTCATTATCAACCAAACCCGCGTCACACAGACGAGGAAGACGAGTACAACGCTAAACGTGAACCTGTCAATCCTTTTGTGGGGCGTGTAGCGTGGAGGGAGTACCCTAAGGTGCAAGCTTAGGCCAATCGGTGGCAGGTAGGGTTCAAACTTGACGTATTGAAGCTCCAAGGTTGCTTGCAACCTGAAGAATTTCTTGATTGGGAAGTTGCTGTAGAGGAGGTCCTAGACTTCAAGGAGGTGCCTGATGATTGAAAGGTCTCTCTTGTAGCAACCAAATTCCGGGGAAGAGTTGCTGTGTGGTGACAGCAACTAAAGCAAACTAGAGCGTGGCAAGGAAAAACGAAGATCAATAGTTGGGAGAATTATTGAAATGCTTAATGGCCGCATTCTTGCCCCATAATTATGTGCAAACCATGTACTAGTAATTACAGAATCTGAGGCAGGGGTCATGATCTGTGGATGAGTACATAGCAGAATTCTACAGGCTGGTAGCTTGTGTAGACTTAGCAGATGGAGAAGAGCAGCAAGTGTCACGATACATTGGAGGTATGCAGCAATACTTCCAAGATTCATTGAACTTCTTTGATCCTGTCAATGTGTTAGAAGCGCACCAAAAGGCCTAGCACTTGGAGAAGACAATCTCTCAGAAACCTTATGGGCTGTTTGGAGGAGGAGGAAACAGTAACAACAAGAGGTTGATTGACCCACCTGTTGTGCATAGACCCAATCATCCCTCAACATAGGCTCAAGGGCCGCCCAACATAACGACTTCAACTAGCTCTCTAAAGTGATTCAAATGTGGAGAGCCGAGGTATAGAATAGCAGATTGCTGTAAGGGATAAAAGGATGGCAAGAGCTTGCTTGTGGACTCCCGAGAAAACATAGGCGACTAAACGAAAGAGTGCAGACAAGATGCTATTTTTTATGACAGTGAAGAGGTGGATGAAGAGATTCTCATTGGAGATGAAGTTCCTCTATTAGTGGTTTAAAGAGTATACCTTACACCCCATAAAGCGGAGGGCGATGATTGGTGATGCAACAACATCTTTCACTCCACATGCACTGTGGGAGTTAAGGTGTGCAAGCTCATCATCAACTTCGGAAGTTGCAAAAACGGGGTGTCAGAAGAAGCAGTCCAAAAGTTGGGCTTGGTGATTGAAAAACACCCCACGCCGTACCTACTAGAGTGGCTAAAAAGGCAAAATGAGATAACGGTTTTCAAACGTTGTCTTGTGTCATTTTCCATTAGAACCATGTATCAGGATAGGTTGTGGTGTGATGTGGTTGCCATGGATGCCTGTCAATTACTATTAGGGAAGCCATGGCAATACGATTGGGCAGCCCTACACAATGGGAAGGAGAACACGTATAGCTTCATGTTTGACAACATGAAAATCAGTCTTTTACCGAAGCCAAAAGGGGGAACTAAGACCTTCCTTAGGAGATAGTAAGACCCTCTTGGCCAAGGAGTTCGTAGAGGAGATATTGAATTTGGGTATCGTATACGTACTGCTGGCCAAGGATAGTAGCTAGAGTGGAGTTATACTGGAACCAGTCAAGGGGTTATTGGAGGATTTTACTAACGTATTCCCGAAAGAGTTGCCATAAGAGCTACCTCCGTTGAGAGACATCCAGCACCAAATCAATTTCTTACTCGAACCTAATCTTCCCAATCGGCCTCATTACTGCATGAGCCTGAAGGAACGCAAAGAATTATGTCGGCAAGTAGAAGAATTGTTAACTAAAGGCCATATCTGAGAAAACCTCAGCCCTAGTGTGGTCCCTGCCCTGCTCGTACCTAAGAAGGATGGTTCTTGGCAAATATATGTGGATAGCCGAACAATCAACAAAATCACCGTGAGATGTAGATTCCCTATTCCATGGTTGGATGACTTGTTAGACCAAATGAGTGGGGCTATAATCTTCACAAAACTTGACTTGAAGAGTGGGTATCATCAAATTCGGGTTAGACTAAATGATAAATGGAAAAGAGCATTTAAGACACGGGAAGGGTTATATGAATGGTTGGTGATGCCCTTCGGATTGTCTAATGCCTCAAGTACATTTATGTGGGTGATGAACGAGATTTTCTGATCGTTCATCTGGAGGTTTGTGGTGGTGTACTTTGATGATATTCTGATCTATAGCGCTAACGATCGAGAACATCTTCAACACATCCGAGAGGTACTCTTGGTGTTGAGAAATGAGAAGTTTTTCAAAGCGATTGCCAAGTGCTCATTCATGAGAGACTCCGTTTTGTTCCTAGGCTACGAAGTGTCAAAGGATAGGCTTTCGGTGGATGAAGCTAAGGTTGTAGCTGTCAAAAACTGGCACATTCCCACTACATTACATGAAGTACGAAGTTTTCATGGATTAGTGTCTTTCTATCGACGCTTCATTCATAACTTCAGCATAATCATCACACCAATCATTGATTGCATGAAAGCAGAGAGGTTTTCATGGAGTAACGAAGCGACCGTTGCCTTTGAAACCATTAAAGTGAAGCTAACCACAACACCCTTGCTTGTATTGCTAGATTTTACTCAACCTTTCGAGTTACACAGTGACACATCAAAGGTTGGTATTGGTGTGGTGTTGAGTCAAGTTGGGAAACCGGTAGCTTATTTCAATGAGAATTTGAGCGGGCCAAAGCTCAACTACAACACCTATGATGTGGAGTTCTATGCATTGGTGGAGTCCTTGAAGAATTGGAGTTTATACCTGCTTATAGTGAATTCATCTTGTATTCAGATCATAAGGCGTTGAAACATCTAAATAGCCAAAATAAGATTTCCTTGAGACATGCTAAGTGGGCTGCTTATGTGCAACAGTTTACATTCACAATCAAACATAAATCTGGAGCTCTAAACAAAATGGCAGATGCCGTCAGTCGAAAATATTTGTTATTAACTGATGAAGACAAAGGTATTTGGTTTTGAGTTCGTGAAAGAAGCCTTACTAATTGACCCATTTTTTGGTCCTTTTCTTAACAATGAGGTGATTGAGAATCATAGTGATTATTATCTCAATGACGAATTTCTCTTTAAAGAAACTCAATTTTGTGTTCCTGAGAGTAGTTTGAGGTTGAAGATAATCCAAGAGCTGCATAATGAGGGGTATATGGGTTGAGACAAGACGTTCAAACTGGTGTTCGATAAGTTCTATTGGCCAAGTATGCGAAAAGAAGTTAAGAGCTTTGTGAGTGGCTGTTAGGTTTGCTAGGTATCCAAGGAAACTGCTTACTAATGCAAGGTTGTCCATGCCACTTCCCATTCCGGAGGGTCCCTAGACTATCGTAAGCATGGATTTTGTGTTGGGGTTACTGAGAACACAAAAGGGTAATGATTCTATCTTTGTTGTGGTCAATCGATTCCCTAAGTCGGTTCCTTTCATTGCCTACAAGAAGACTTCCAACGCTGCCAATGTGGCTCAGTTGTATTTTCGAGAGGTCTACTGATTGCATGGGTTACTGTTGTCCATAGTTTCCAATCGAGACACGCGATTCTTGAGTCATTTTGGCAATGCTTATGGAGGATGGCTAACATTAAGATTGATTTTAGTAGTGCCTATCATCCACAAATTGATGGGAAAATGGAGCTTGTCAATCGCTCGTTAGGAGCTTTGCTTCAGAGTCTAGTTGTGGAGCATCTCAAATCTTGGGGTCAGAAGTTGTTTCAAGCTGAATTTGCCTAAAACATGTCAATTAATTGAAGTACTGTGTAGAGTCCATTCAACATTATTTATGGGGTTAATCCTCAAGCACCGATCAACTTGGCACCTATTCCTAACTTGAAGCAAATACATGTAAGGTTGAAGATCTAATTGCTCAAATACAAGAGGTCTACCAAATGACTACTAGGAATTTGTAAGAATCTACTGCGAAGTACAAGGCTAGTGCGAATAAAAAGAGGAGAGCTGTAGAATTTGAAGAAGGTGATTTCGTGTGGGCTGTCTTAACTAAAGATCGGTTTTCGGTAGGAGAGTATAATAAATTAGCTGCTTGCAAGATTGGACCAGTAGAGATTATTGAAAAGATCAATACTAATGCTTATCGGTTGAAAATCCCAAGCAACATTAGAACATCATATGTTTTCAATGTTAAGCATCGTGTTCCCTTCATTGGTGATTCTTCAGATGAGGACTTGAATTCGAGGGCGAATTCTCTCCAACTTGGAGAGGCTGATGTAGATTGGGATGTCTGCCCGTTCCTAAGGAAGATATGCGCGGATGCAAATGTTGAGCCAAGAATTGATCAAATGGCTAGCCAATCAAGCCAACAATTGGATATGTAGCTAGCAATCAGAATGGCAAAATTGATCGCTAAGAGGTCAACAATCGGGTAAGGAAAGATCGTTCAGTTGGCACATTAAAGACAAAGATCGTTCTAGAATCTAGCGCATTAATGATGAAGCTTCCAGAAGAGTGGACTTATTCTCTAGTTGGCAAATTTAATGGAGATTTTATTTGAACAATAGAACATATTCTATTCTATTTATTACATTCATTAATTAGGATTTGATTTGATTGATGATTTTATTTCATTAATTAGGTTTTTGATTTGATTGTAATTTTCCTTTATTATTGTAGCAATTTCCTTAATAGTCTTAGTTTTACTTTGTCTTCAAGTAATCGTGTTATTATTAATACGTGCTTGAGTTGTAATAAGGAGTTGGATTTTGTTTTGATTAGATTATCAATAAGAAATACTTAGAATTTGGGTTTTCTCTTATATTTGTCTGGAATCCTTGATTGACTCTTCATTTCAAGAAGAGTTGTGAATTATTTGTTGTTTATCTTTGTGACTTACGACTTCACGCTGCATCATTAATGGGGCAGATGTTTGGATCCAGATAACTTACATAGCTTATTCATATTTTAAGGTGCAAGTAAAAAGGGACGGGTCCCGGTCTGCACAAAGTTTGATGAGCTCAAGTATTGGATCGTGGCTAAGCCTTCTTTTGGGCCAATGGGCCTTGTTATATTCTGGGAACTCATAATTTCTAATTAGAGAGTCAATAGTTTAAATTGAAAGACTGAAAGGAGACATTGTAAATCTAGTGGTAGTTGAAGATGGTAAAATATCATTTCTGCAATTTTTAATTAACTATCAAAAACTTCCAAATGGAACTTAAAGACTAAAGCTAGTGATCAGAGTAGGATTATCAATACCTTAAGTAGGATTATCATTATTGTTGTTGTTGATGTTGTTGAAGTGATGAAATCATAGTGGCAATAGTTGATATGTTAGTTCATGTGTACCTTAAAACCAATGCCTGTATATATATATTTATGAATTGGTTTTTAAGAGCAACAATTTTGCTCAAAAAGGATTGGTAGAAGTTAAAAGCAGGGACAATGGGTCAGCTCCCCTTTGACAAGGATATAGTACCTCCTCCTTCCTCTTTGCCCTCATACCTTTTATTTTTTATTATCTTTTCTGGTTTGGTACTAATTTATCATTTTCTAACTACTAGGAGCCACCCATTGTGGGCCAGGACTTGATATAAGTGGATCGTACATTCTAAACGAAATTATTGGTTTGTCAATAAAAAGAATCCCAACTCTTGGTGGTCGCAGTGTCTTTGCTTGAATTTAAAGTTACAGAAATATTATGGCCTGAATTTAAGTGATCGACAAAAAGAATACCACGGGTTCATGAGAATGCACTTGTATATATGCTCTAAGTACGGTGCAAAGCATCGGACAGTGACTGTACTTGGGACGAAGCATTGGAGCGTTCAATTTATGATCGTTAATTTTTAGACAATCATGATTATATGGTTATAATTAAATAATCGTTAATTATAAATTTAATCTAACAGTTAAGATTAAATGTCTGCTAATATCTGATTGTTAAATTTGACTGACTATTAAATTTGTAGTTACTTACTTTTAATTTTGAAATTACATGTTTGTTAATGTTTCTCTCAGAACCTTATACAGGGACGGAGCCAGAAAATAAAATGGGTATAGGCCAAAACCAAAAAAAATTTAAGGTAGGGCCAAAAAAAAAATTTGAGTATGGGCCAAAAGGTAAAAAAAATAAAATTAACTTATAATTAAACTTCAATTTTTGTTTTTTTTTTTTTGGGAGGGGCCAAGGCCCCTATGGGCCCCCCTCCCTCCGTCCCTGCTTACGTAGCTAGGTTTTTAAAATTCATATCTCTATAGAAACTCTGAGGATATTCATATTAGTTTTGTTTTATGCAAAACGTAACCGAACTAGTTTTTTGAACTCCATTATATCCTGAAAAAGTACTTGCTGTAACCATGTGCATACAAGATCTTTAGAATTCGTAGAAGCAAATAACATTTTATTACCCATTTTCAAAGTCGCTATGTATGTATAAGTGGTTCCAATATGAAAGTCAAATTATGCCCCCGCTTTTTCCCGGTTGATAAATGATCGTGGTCATTAGTCAAGTCTTACACCTACTACAAGATTGGTAAATCTTATTAATGACTAGGCAATCTGAATTTGAATATCATTTATGGTCCAAATGTCTTAATCAGACGAAGTAAAAGTTTTGAAAGGTATTGAGACCCTTTTTCTGCTTCTAGAAATGGAGTATTTAAATCCATCACAACTCATGCGCATGCGTAAGGCGATTGACAATGAACAAAGTTATCTTTTAAACTGGGTTAAAAGGATTTTTTCTAACCTATTCTATGCTAAGTGATTAGCATTGCTGTCATGCACAACTTTTTCTAAGCTATAGCATGCATGAATATATTCTAAGCCAATAATAGCAAGGTCCCAGAGGAAGGTGAGTAGGTGACGTATAAAAAAATCAAGGATGATTGAACTTTTTATAGATTAGGGTTTAATTATAAGTTTGATTCCATGAAGGTGATATGTATGACTATATATGATATGCAAACTACAAGCCGTTTGGTCATGGCCACAGAAAAAGTACAAGAAGGTCCAGCGCTGTTAAAAAGTTGAACGTTCAGTAGACGGCACCCATGGATTGATTAACTTTTGCGCCGGCTGTTTTTCTCAAAACTTAGCCAAAGTCTTAGAATTAGAAAGCGATGCGGTTAAAATCTAGTTTTGTTTTCTTGTTCTTTGTACGTAGGGGGCGAGAACAAATTAAGAATGAGTGGAATATAATGACAGGATTCATAATTTACCTATATATTCAACAAGTTGCTGTTCGATCGATCTAAAAATTCTACCAACTCCTGAAAAGATGAAAGAAAAAGTTACAGAGAGTGGGAATTACCAATTGATCGCCAAGAGGTCAGCGATCAAATAAAGAAAGATCATTCACCTTACAAATTAAAGACAAAGATATGAGAATCTAGCACATTAATGATGAAGCTTCGAGAAGAGTTGACTTATTCTCAAGCTGGCGAATTTAATAAAGATTTTATTTGAACAATCAGACATATTTTATTCTATTTATTACATTCATTAATTAAGATTTGATTTGATAGGTCATTTTATTTCATTAATTAGGTTTTTTTATTTGATTGTAATTTTTCTTTATTATTGGAGGAATTTCTTTAATAGGCTTAATTTTACTTTATCTTTAAGTAATCGTGTTATTATAAATACCTAGTTTGAGTTGTAATAAGGAGTTAGATTTTGTTTTGATCAGATTATCAATAAAGAAATACTCATATTTTGGGTTTTCTCTTATGTTTACTTTAAATCTTTAATTGATAGACTCTTTATTTCGAGAAGAGTTGTAAATTATTTGTTGTTTGTCTTTGCGACCTAAGACGTCATGCTGCATCATTAATGGGGCAAATCTTTGGATCCAGATAACATATATAGCTTATTCATGTTTTAAGGTGCAAGCAAGAAGGGAGGGGTCTTGGTTTGTACATAGTTTGATGAGCTCAAGTATTGGATTGTGGCCGAGCCTACTTTTGGGCCGACGGGCCTTGTTATATTCTGGGTACTCATAATTTCTAATTAGAGAGTCAATAGTTCAAATTCAAAGACTGAAGGGGGACATTGTAAATCTAGTAGTTGTTGAAGATAGTCAAATATAATTTATGAGATTTTTATTCACCTATCAAAAACTTCGAAATGCAATTTAAAGTCTAAAGCCCTGTTTGTTTCGACGTAAAATGATTTCTGTCAGAAAATGGTTTTAGAGAAATTGATTTTCAGGAAAATGATTTTTGCCGAAAATATTTTTTGGTGTTTGGCACGCACGGAAAATCGCAAATATTTTTTTATGTTTTCAACCAATATTAACCAAAAAAAATTATTTTTTATGCACAATTTTTAAAAATTAATATAAATTGTCCCGGGTGGATCCCAGAGATATCTCGGGCGGGTCCTGAAAATGTCCCCGGTGGGCCCCAGCGATGTCTCAATCAGGTCCCGGTTATGTTCCAATGTAGTCCTGGGCGAGTCCCGAAAATGTCCCGGTGGATCTCGAAAATGTCTCGGGTGAGTTCCAAAAATGTCCCGGGTGGGTCCCAAAAATTTCCTGGGTGGTCCCGAAAATGTCTCAAGCGGGTCTTGGTTATGTCCCGGGTGGGTCCCGAATGTGTCACGGGCGGGTCCCAAAAATGTCCCGGATAGGTCTCAAAAATGTCCTGGGTGGGTCTCAAAAATGTCCC
>FXXK01001878.1:56132-81800 GCA_900184695.1 Betula pendula
GGTCCCGAAAATATCCCGGGTGGATTCCAAAATGTTCCGTGTAGGTCCCGAAAATGTCCTGGGTGGGTCCCGAAAATGTCCCGGGTGGATCCCAAAATGTTCCTGGTAGGTCCCGAAAATGTCCTGGGCAGGTCCCAAAAATGTCTCGGGTAGGTCCCGAAAATATCTTGAGCAGGTCTCAAAAATGTCCCGGGTGGGTCCCGAAAATGTTCCGGGCAGGTCTCGAAAATATCCCAGGCGAGTCCCGACGGGGTCCTAGCATTTTTGGGCGGGTCTTGGCGGGGTCCCGGCGATGTCCCGGGCTGGTCCCGACCGGGTTCCGGCGGGGTTTTGTGGTATTTTAGCTGTGGTCTACCAATTTGAGAATGTAACGCTTAAACTCGAAAAATGGTTTATGGTTTTAAAAAGGAAAAACCATTTTACAAAAATTAAAGAAGTTTTTTCGATCAAACTGAAAATGATTTCCGTTGACTATTATTTTACACTCCATCAAATATCAGAAAACACGAAAAATAATTTCTGAATATTATTTTTCGTCAAAACAAACAGAGCCTAAAGTTAGTGATTAGAGTAGGCCAGATTATCAATACCTTAAGTAGGACTTATTATTATTATTATTATTATTGTTGTTGTTGTTTACGTGATGAAATCATAGTAACAAATCGTTGATCTATTAGTTTATGTGTACCTTAAACCCAATGCGTGTATATCTATAATTATGAATTGTTTTTTAAGAGCAACAATTTTGCTCAAAAAGGATTGGTAGAAGTTAAAAGCAGGGACAATGGGTCAGCTCCCCTTTGACAAGGATATAGTACCTCCTCCCTCCTCTTTGTCCCCGGCCATACCTTTTTATTTTTTATTATCGTTTCTGGTTTGGTACTAATTTATCATTTTCTGACTACTCTTGGAGCCACCCATTCTGGGCCAGGACTTGGTATAAGTGGATCGTACATTCTAAACGAAATTATTGGTTATGTCCAAGAAAAGAATCCTAACTCTTGGTGGTCGCAGTCTTTGCTTAAATTTAAAGTTACAGAGAGATATGATGGCCTGAATCTCGAGCGATCGACAAAAAGAATACCACGGGTTCATAAGTTGCACTTGCGGCAAAGCATAATTGAAAAGTGGCTGTAGGATGGTAGTGGTACACTTGGCACGAAACATTGGAGCGATCAGTTCATGATTGTTAAATTTTGGACGGTTAAAATCATATGCTTATAATTAAATAACTGTTAATCATAAATTTAAGGAAAAAAATCATATTTAATCTTAAAGTATTTATCTTATTTGAATTTAGTCCTTAGGTTTACAATTTTAAGAATAAGATCCTTAAGTTTTATTCAAGTTTTAAATTGATCCCTCTATTACTTTATAGTCAAAGTTAACAATTTTTTATGCGTCACATGTGTCTTATTTGACATGCTAGGACCTATTTCAGCATCAAAATTAAATGGTTTTTTTTTTTTTTTTCTAATGTTACAAATTTAGAAGATTAAGATGACAAAAAATATGGTTTTTGTTTTTGGAGTTATGTCTTTTCTTTTTCGGTTTTTTGTTTTCTTTTTTTTTTTTTTGGATAATTTGACGCTTAATAATATGACATTGATATTAGGTGTTGATATGAACACTAACGTATCAATTGAGACACACGTAACATATAACAAACCATTCATTTTGACGAAAAAGTGATAGAGAGACATATTTAAAATTTGGGCAAAACTTAAGGACCATTTCTTGGAATTAGAAACCTAAGGACTAAATTCAAATTAGATAAAAACATAAAAATTAAATATTATTTTTCCCTAAATTTAATGTAACAGTCAAAACTAAGTGTCTATTAATATTTGATTCTCAAATTTTAATGACTATTAAATTAACAGTTATTTATTATTAATTTCGAAATTACATTTCTCTCATAACCTTACGTAGCTAGGTTATTAAAATTCATGTCTCAATAGAAACTCTAAGGCCCTGTTTGGTTTGCGGAATAGACCCATAGAATGGAATGATTATTTCTATGGAATACCTATTCTTTTAGGGAAAAATGCAAAATTGGTCCATGTGGTTGGCCTAAACTACAAATCACTCCCTGTGGTATAAGAAAAAACTCAGAGGTCCCTGTGGTTGGTTAAAATAACAAATCAATTCTTGAAGCAAATTTCCGTTAGTTATTTTAACGGAAACCGTTAGTCTGCCACGTCAAACCAATAGAAATGCGACACGTGGCACATTTTATCAAAAAAAATTATTAAAAATATAAAATTATAAAAAAACTCAGTAAATTAAATTTTTTTTTTTTAAAAAGATAGAAAATGAAGGGGGCTGCCGGCAGCCACCCCTTTATCGGTGGCGGGCCGCCCATTGGTAGCCGGGGATGGCGGCGTGCACCCCCAGCGTCATCCTAGGGGTGCCGCGAGCCACCCTTAGCCGGATCTAGGGGTGGCTCGCGGCCACCCCAGGTGACGCCGGGGTGGCGCGCGGCCACCCCAGATGACACCGAGGTGGCGCTCTGCCACCCAGGTGACGCTGGGGTGGCACGCGGCCACCCCCACTGCTGAGGTGGCCGGAGAGCCACCCCAGATGGTCGGGGATGGCGCGCCGCCATCCCGGCACCAATGGGCGGGCTGCCGCCAGCCACCGACAAAGGGGTGGCTGCTGGCAGCCCCCTTCATTTTCTATTTTTTTTTTAATTTTTTAACTTTTTAAATTTAATTTTGAGTTTTTTTTATAATTTTATATTTTTAATAATTTTTTGATAAAATATGCCACGTGTCGCGTCCCTATTGGTCTGACATGGCAAACTAACGGTTTCTGTTAAAATGACTAACGAAAATTTGCTTCAGGAATGTGATTTGTTATTTTAGCCAACCACAGGGACCTCTGAGTTTTTTCTTATACCATAGGAAGTGATTTGTAGTTTAGGTCAACCACAGGGACCAATTTAGCATTTTTCCCATTCTTTTATTTGGTAAAAGCTTATTCAAAAAAAAAACTATTCCGTTGAAATACTTATTCCTTACGAAAAGGAATACTTATTCTCTTCAAAATGAGAGAAATAGCTATTCCTTGTGGTATTGACAACATTTTCCAAAAAAATAGTCATTTTTTATTTTTATTTTTTTTCTAAAAAAATAATAATAATTAAAAAAAAAAAAAGAGAAACAACGTGGGTTTCAGTAGATAGTCGGCTACCCACTGTAGGGCACAGGGGTGGTCGCACCACCCCCGATGAGCATTGGGGTGGCTTGCCACCTACGATTTGCATCGGGGTTGGTTGCGGCCACCCCAAGGCGTCGTCGAGGGTGGCCATGCTCATCCGGGGTGCCGATACCAGGGGTGGTCTTGGCCACCCCCATGGCACCGGGGGTGGTGCGGACCCCCGGCTTCCACCGTGGGTGGCCGACTACCCATTTGGGTTAGTGTGACCACCCACAGTTGTCTTACCTTTTTTTTTTTAATAAAAAAAAAATTAAGAATTTAAAGTGAAAGTTTTTTAGTAATTTTGGTTCAATTCTCATTAGAGTATATATATTGTCACCAAACCAATGAATAGGAATAACTATTCTATTTCACATTCTTTTATTTCTAGTAATAACTATTCATTTTCTTGATGGAATACTCATTTCGCATATCAAACGAAGCCTAAAAATATTCTTATTAGTTTCGTTTTGTGTAAAACGTAACTTAACTACATTGACTCCATTATATCCTTAAAAAGTGGGTGCTGTAACCATGTGCATGCAAGTTGTTCAGAATGGGTGGAGGCAAATACCTGAAAGCGACTAACATTTTATTTCCCATTTTTCAAAGTATAGGTATAAGTGGTTCCAATATGAAAGTTAAATTATTTCCCCGCTTTTTCCCGGTTAATAAATGGTCGTGGTCATTAGTCAAGTCTTTATATATACCTACTACAAGATTGGTAAATCTTATTAATAACGTAGGCAATCCGAATTTGAATATTATTTGAATATTTTCTATAAGATATTGGATGCATTAAGATTATGATTTTCATTTTTTTTTTTCTACGCTTAAAGATTATGATTATTTCAATATATATTGGTACAAAGGAAGGTATCTTTCAACATGGTATATATGCATAGCACTTGTCTCTTTCTCCTTCTTCCAGATTTGCAGGATTTTTTCGATCTTCATATTTTTTTTTTTTTGCTGGTTTGGTAGGGATATCGTACCAAATTGCCATCTTTCATTTTTGTAAGATTATGATTATGCAAATCCTAAGCCAATAATAGCAAGGTCCCAGAGGAAGGTGAGTTGGTGAGGCATACAAAAATCAAGGATGATTGAACTTTTTTATAGTTTAGGGTTTAGTTATAAGATGACAATTATAAGTTTGATTCCATGAAGGTGATATGTATGACTATATATGATATGCAAACTGCAAGCCGTTTGGTCATGGCCACAGCAAAAGTACAAGTAGGTTTCAGCGCTGTTAAGAAGTTGAACGTTCAGTGGACGGCACCCATGGATTGACTGACTTTTGCGCTGGCTGTTTTTGTCAAAACGTAGCCAAAGTCTTAGAATTAGAAAGCGACGGGATTAGAATCTAGTTTCGTTTTCTTGTTCTTTGTACGTATGGTGACAGGATATTCATAATTTACGTATTGAACAAGTTGTGCTGTTGGATCTAAAAATTCTATACCAACTCCTGAAAAGATGCATGAAAGAAAAAGTTACAGAGAGTGGGAATTACCAACTGTTTGTGAAATCAAAGAAAAATGGCGAGACAAGATTGAGAAATTGCAATATATGAATTGAAACTCCTTTGTTGTGTGTATCTCATTCTCTTGATCAAGACTTCTGTTTATATGAAAAGATGATTACATAAATCAAATAATAGGAATTCTAAGAGATTAGAATATTATTAATGTAGTAAGAATTTCAAGAGATAAAAACTAAAAGTGGTGATCAACAAAATCCATGAATGCATGTGTTTATTACTCGACCAAATTTAGTGGGAAACTTTTTCTTTTTTATTTTTTCCTTCTTTTCTTTTCTTTAATTTTTTTTTTCGGGTATATTTCCACTAAAATGATTTCTTTTTTATTTGTTCATCATAATATCAAGAAATTGTAAGTTATTGGGCGTAGAATGAATTATGTATTCGATCGCCTTTTAGTAAAATAATGGTAATTAATTCTAATAGCTACAATAATGACGACAACAATAACCATCACCGTTTGGGAAAGTGCAAAGCCTTGTGCATAGGGACTAAACATGTTTCTTATTATATTGTTTCCCGAGGAGACACTGATATCAAGAAGCTCAACAAAATTGGATTTGGATTGATAATAATTACGTGTTTGAATTGTTTGTAATTAATTTCAACATTTAATGTGAAAGGTCTTATATGATACTTATCTCTCTAGATAGGAGATTAGGATTCTCTACACTCCCATTTCAATAAATAATAATAATAAAAAAAGGATTCTCTACACTCCCATTTCAATAAATAATAATAATAAAAAAAGGATTCTCTACACTTTTAAAGGAAGTTAAGTGTAGATTTTCAAATTATGTAATTTAAGCCGTTTTTTTATATCAAAATGCTAAAAAATGCCAAATATTAAATTGGGATACAGTTTAGGTGATGTAGTTTTACTACAGCACTTATGCTATTAAAAATTAAAATGCCCAAATTTGATCTAAATAATTAAAAGTGCATCTTGACCTTTGATTTTTTAACAATTTAGGTGCTGTAAGCTGTATCGTATAGTGGCATGATATTGAGGCAGATAGAAAAAATTTCACTCTCAGAAAGCTTTTTCTACATTTTTGCAAATACGCTTATTCTTTAGAAAACCAAAATAGAGAGTAAGAACCTGATAAAATATATTCAGTTCTCGATGGTAACATGTCACTTTTTTAATAGTTAGCATTTTTCAAGCGTTTCAATGTAAAGAAATTGCTTATTAACTGTAATTTGAGAATTTATATTTTTTATGAAATTGTAGAAATCGTAATCTTTACAATATTTACTTGCTCAAATTGCTAACAATTCGGACCGATAATTGCGGTGTGATCCTTATCCCATAAAACGAGTACAAATGTGAACCAAATCAACGTTCTCGAAGGTAAAAGGGGATTCGTATATCTTAACAAAAGAAAATCGCTTTAATATTTGGCGTATATATCAGTATCATCATGATATAGATAATAAATGATAATGGAAGAGAAGTGTGCACCTCAAAAAATTTTTAAAATTGATAACTTTTTGAAATCACATATAAGATTCAAGCAACTAATAATGAGAGGCTAGTACTCCTCTTGGAAGGTTGTTACGCATGGGCATTGGAAGATAAAAAGGACCTTCCGTGACAAAAAGGCAGGTAAACAGCGCATGTGCAGACTTTGCTTCACATTCACCAAATAATATCTAACTTATTGACAATCGATCACACCAAGGGAAAATCATTGCATAGAGACAATATTTTATTAGGTGGCCGGCAGGTCCACATCTTCCGTGGGTTTTCTATCCTAAGCTTTAATGTGTGGATTAAAGTTTATATTCAACCTAAATCGTTTGACAGAGATGCAGAACATGGCACTCGCAGAGCTGCATATATGGCCCATGAATATGACCCTTTTTTTTATAAGAATCTCTTACAATTTTTAAAATTTTTAATTATATGAATTTAGGTCGTTCCTACATTAAACGGTGTAAAAAATGTTATCTATTAAAAATGTAATATGTTTTTGCGCTTTATATCGTAGAAAATGTTTGGAGTTAAAAACTGGTTTTTTTTTTTTTTTTTTTTTTTTTTAGAAAAAGAGTCTATTCAAAAGTTAAGAAAAAGCTTTTTAGAATGAAGTTCTTTTTTGCTGCCTTGGTAGAGTAATGCTAGAAGTCAATGCAAGAATGATGTGGCTTTTAAAATCATCATTGGGTACTTGTAATTGATCAATATTAAAATTTTGATCAAATGATAATTTTAAAAACAACCTCATATTTTAAGGGGCACAAGAGAGACACAAGAAGGAGTTTTAAAATTACTCGCCTCAGTAATAGCCATATTTTTAATATATATCATTTTTCAAGCCACTCGATACAAAAAACGACTTGAATTCATATAATTTTAAAATCTATATATATTTTTTTGAAATTATAGGAATCCTGATCTTTTATTTTTGTAGCCTTCCAAAGAAGGGTACTCAAATGCAAACTGAAATCTGCTGAAGGAAGGCTTATCGTTTGGTTGAATTGAAATGTGATGATTTCAACAATCTTTCGGTCGACGCGGAAATAGAATGTTTAATTTGGTTGTTGGCCGGTTGAGGTTGCAGTAGCTTGATAATTAAGGAACAAATTCCTATATGCTCCATTTGTCCCACATACTCTTGATTGAAACCCATTATTCACGTTTGTTTCTAGCACCCACTCGGTGGGTCATTGGGAATCACTGCTGTCTTCCCTGCTAATCTATTCCATTTTTTTGTTTTTGTTCAGCCCATCCACGTGTAAGATCCTCTCCATTTCATTTGGATAAATGCGGATTGAGCCCAATTTTAATAATACATGAGATATCTCAATTTTATCATTCAATACCAATTAGTAATTTGAATAACAATTAAACCAAACACCAATACCAAAATTCAAACAAGCATAAAAGAAATCAACATAGTATTTTGGTTAAAAAGTTGAACTTTGAAAAACTTTTCAAAAGAAAAATTACTCTGGAGGGCAGCCAACCCCAAGTAAATTCACCATAAAAGACTTATGTTACAACTAGTCTACTTACAAAATCTTTGTTAATCTAGACACATGCTTCCAACCCTAGCAAATGGCTTGCTTGCCTTCGGCCGCAATGGCTCTAGAAGATTATTGCCTTCTTCTATATAATCTCTTTTATGAACGAACAGACTTGTTGCAACCTGAAACTCCATTGGCTATAGTTTTTTGTTTTTTTTTTTGGGGGAGGGCGGCTTTAATTGATAACAAAACAAGGGGAGGTTTTGTATTTGTTTAAGCTCAAAAGTATTTAGGATTCTCTTGTCTAAGCTAGAGTAATGGGCAATCATGCCTCACTCTTACGAAAATCTTGTATAATATACATGTATTTATAAGTAGGGTAAACCTAAGTTTTAAAATTTAAGTTGGCTAAAATAAAACATTGTCTACAGAAAATTTGATCGATTGAACATCAACCTTCGATTGATCCAACTCCACATCACAATGATCCATCTTCACCTACAAAGGATCATGTTCCTAATGTACCAAACAAATTGCTTCATATTGCATTTGTTTTCTTTCATGAATGTGGGTTAGTCCACAAAGTGGTGAGGGCTTCATGCTATATATGGGATTGATGGAAGTTATTTTAATAACTACGAGGAGAAGTCCTTGATTATGTGCTAGGCGAATCATAAGAAAGGGAGAAGAGAGATGCAGAGATTGTGACTATTGATAAGATTAATTACAATATGTTAACTTTTAGAAATTGGATTTATTCAGTGATCAAAATTTCGGTTCTAAAACTCTTTCATAACCTAAGTGTTTTGTGCGAAAAAGTTGAGTCTTGTGTATTCTATGATATGGCATCACTTGGTCGTTACCTACATGTTCTGATGGCCCTTGTTATGAAGACTTTGAAGAGCAACTAGTGATATACATCACTTGGACGTTAGCTCACCATGCTAACGATGGAGCTCCAAGAACTACCTATTTTGAAATGTCACCTAGACATCACTTGGACAGGCTAACGTTTGGATTTCAAGGACTACCAGTTTGGCAACTTTAATTAGATGTCACATGGACGTGCTAATGTTTGGAATTCAGGTACTACCAGTTTGGCAACGTCACTTAGACATAATGGACGTGCTGACGTTTGGAGCTCAAGGACCACCAATTGGAAACATCACCTGGACGAGCTTACGTCTTCCACTCTCGAGAGTTCATGTCACCTAGAAGTGCTAACATTGTCTCCCAATGTTAGAAAAGTTAGCAATGAAACCTTAGTTGCCGTCCTGACGTCTAAAGAGCCGTCTTGACGCCTCGATGCGATCTGCAAAATGCTAAAGGCATTTTTGTGATTTCTCTTACCACACTACTTATAGTTAAGCATGCCCATTTCTTGGGCCCAAGCAAGAACATCAAGAACAACTCTTAGAACCCTCGTACATGTTTTTTTTTGCTTCATTCTCGTTGTACCAAGAGATCATTTGTAAAAATCTTTTGGCTTTCTCTCTCTTGGACTTCATAGACTTAAACCACACAATACACAACCTTCTACCGTAAAAGGTTCTACCAGTGGGTTAGTAAAGGAAAGGCACTCGAAAAAGAATAGCCAGTGAGGAGCTGGAGTAAAGGCAAGCGGGGAGCTTGTTGTTTATACATATTTTGAAACTATTTTACATGAGTTGTAAGTTTACTTTCCCAGTATTTTAATCTTCTTCAATATAGTGAACAAATGATTAAATTCGGAGATGGCACCTACGTATTTTAATTTTTTTCATGTGTTTGGCTGCCCTAGAGTGGTTTTACCTAGCTTTAAGGTACTCAAAGAGTTTCTACTTCGTAACCACAATTCTAGTGTTGATTTTGTGGTTGTATTATTTATGTGGCTTATGCTTCAATAATTCTATCTTGTGATTATTATTGAGCTTTGTGTTGATTGTGTTGGGTTGGAACACGATCCTTAGTTCTTTCACATTCAAATGGTGTCGGATGTTGTTAGGGTTAGAGCAAACAAATATACGGGGGAAGAGTGGTGTAGCTTATCTGGGTGTGCGCTAGGGGGTGTTCTATCAGTCAAAGTTTGGCAAGCATTTACCAGTATATTACATACAATCATAATGCTATACATTATTGTCTAATAACACCTCTTTTATCGTTTGACATTTGTTCATTTGTAAAATTAGAATCTTTCAATACAAATTTTATACACTACAAGCATGAGATGAGTCATAATAATGCATACAAATCTTTTCCAAGAAAATAAACTGCATCATATAATAACAAGGGTTCAATGCTTTTTCAATACATGGGTTTTAATGACTTTATTTTTTTTCACCTAGGCTTCATTTTGTATCGTAGATGGTAACTCACTTATGGTTAAATACGGAGATGACGCCTACGCCCATCTTCTATCAATGAAACTAACGGAATTCCACCTCAAACCTATCAAAACCTACCACGTGGTCATGTGTCAAAATAAAATAAAAATAAAAACAAACAAAGCAAAAAGAAAACCAAAAAAACTTAAAACTTAAAAACGAGGAAAAAATAGGAAATATTCAAAACAACTAAAAAACAAAAAAAAAAAAAAAATCAGGAAGGAGCCACCCCCCATCCAACAAATACACTAAAAATAGTGGCCAAACCCCTAACTATTTTTTTTTTTTATTTTTATTTTTTATTTTTACGTAGTTAAGTAGTTAGCTATAGTATATAGTCAATTCCTAAGTAACTAATTATACTAATTAAGTAAATATAGTATTTTATATTAATTATTATACTTTGATATATAGTAGTATTACTATAAATGTATGTATCAATGTGTGTATGTATAACTATTATTAACATACTAACTAGTTAGTTCATAAGTTAACATATTAAATTATTAATATATAGTTAATATATAACAATATAACTATATTGAATAGTTAATATATAACTGTATAACTATATATATGCCACATCATATATGGTTAACAATAGTTATATACTATACTTATAATATAGTTAATTAATTATATATAGTATACTTGACTTACTATTTGCTCACGTTATACTTATACTATAGTTTCTACTCTATACTTATATATAATGATATTCTGTTAATTTATTATAGTCTATAGTTATATATTCCATATTGTATAATATGCTTTATATAGTTACATATTATATATTTATATTTTAGATAAATATATAAAGGTTGTTCATAAACTCGGACTTGAACTTCTCTCGGATCACACATTAAAAAATTTAATTGCCTAGCTCGATCTCAATCGAGTACCCGGTTTAGCTCGAATAACATTATCAATGGGCTCGAACTTGAGCTTGAGCTTACCTGAGCTTCTAACGAGTCGAGCTTGAACATACATTTCATAACTCGGATCGAATATATATCCTCCTGAACTAGCCAATCTTGAAATTGTAACGCTCGGCTCGGCTCGGTTCAATTACAGCCATACTTAGGGTCTATTTGGGAATGTGATTTTTAAAAATGTGATTTAAAAATTACGATTTTAAAATGTGCGATTTGAAAACATAATTTTTTAAAAAGCAGTTAAGCGTTTGATAAAATCGCAGTTTAGTCTTTAAAATTGTGTGTTTTCAAAAAAACACTTTGTTACCTGTAATTTGAAAACGCAGAAAATATGCATTTTCAAATCGCAATCCCAAACTATCTATTTTTTTATGATTTTGTTTAAAATCGCACTATTTGTCTACGTAATCGCAATCTCAAATGCAGCCTTAATGTTAACTTAAAAAGCACATGAATTAAATGTTAACCTAATTAAAATCATATAATTTAAATTCGTTTATTAATCGTGCATATTTTTCTTAATGAAAGATCATAAAATTGTTATTTTACATTAAAAAAAAAAGTTTTACAAAAACAAATAAATTATAAGAAATTTTCGGCCAAGGAGGTTTTCTCCTAGCCGAAAAATCTCATGGATTACCTTGTGATTGTGATTTTCAACCAATCAAAAGGATGCAAATTTTATTTTTACCAATTTTTGGAAGATTTCGGTATTATTGAATTTTTTTGTGAAGAACACCAAAGAATGGAATTTTGATATGTTTTCTAAAGAAGAATTTTAGAAAATATGTTCTTAGAGTCCTCGATCTATATTAGTTAGAATTTGGGCCATAAAATTTGGTTATGTTATTTAAGGCGCAAAATAGTTGAGTTATGATTTTATTAAGTTAGGCCTAATTGAGTTGGTTAACTGAGTTTCTAGGCGTTAATTAGAATGACCTTAGGTGGAAAGCCCATTTAAAAGGGGCCCAATCAAATCAGGCCAATTTTCGTTGGGCTTCTAAGAGTAAGAAGTAAGAAAGATTAGACAACCCAAAAGGATGGACTAAACCCAACCAAGTCGATTTATTTATTTATTATTTTTTTTAAAAAGGATAGTTAAAGAACCTTAGAGTTAAACCCTAAGCTTAATTAAGAAACCTAGGGTATGTTTGGCAAAAGTTTGGATTGGAGTTTGGGGTTTTTGAATTTTGAATTTTAAATGGTAATAAGAAGTGATTGATGTGATATAAAATAAAAAGAATATTATAAAGTTTTTGTATGAAAAAGTGATTTTTTTTTTTTATTTGAATACTAATAAAACAATGTTTGATACAATATGTGAAAAAAATTGTTAAAAAATTATTAATGGAATATTAAAAGTTAAAATGTTTTGATTTTTTTTTTTTTTTTTTTTTTTTTTTTTTTCGAGTTTTAAAATCCCAAATCCAACCCTTTATCAAACGGGTCCTAGAGGCTCAAAAAAAGGGGAAAACTTTATTGGTTCAATTGTCTAGTACCCCCCGTTAGTTATACTTTGCTCAGTGATCGAGGTAAGTATTATGCCCTACCTCTTCCAAGTAAATGTTTTAATTCTATTAATTATTATTATCAAAGTTTTAAACAAACGCATTGTCATTTCCATAAAATTTTTAACGTACACTTATAAATGTTTCATTTATTATTACATGTTTAGAATTACATTGATGATAAGTGAAGTTTTAAACACATGAAAGAGATACTGTCACATGAAACATTTTTAGCAAGGTTGCTCTAGTAGTAGAAAGTTTTTAAGGAAAGGTTGAGTATCTGTTCACGTAACATACATGCTATGTTATGTTGTGATAGAAGAAAGATTAAAGAAAGTGATAAGCAAGGGTTAAGGTAAATAACAGTTTAAGACTTTGTCGGCCTAAGAGATCAGGCATAGCACGTTATCAAAGTTGGGATGGAGTGCAACCACTAAGTGTGATCCATCACCAGGGGCGGAGCCACATGGCCCCTTGGAGGGTCTGTGGCACCCCCAAATTTTTTTAATTTTTTTAAAATAAACTCTTAAAAATTTAATTTTGACCTCTTAAATGTTTTTTTTTTAAAAAAAAAATTTTGCCTTAAATTGTTTTAATTTTTTACAAATATACCCTTAAAAATTTAATTTTGACCCCCTCAATTAATTTTTTTTTTTCAATTTTGCCTCAAAATTGTTTAATTTTTTTTAAATATACCCTTAAAAATTTATTTTTTACCCTCCAATTTATTTATTTTTTTCAATTTGGCACCCCCAAACCCAAAAGGCTAGCTACGCCCCTGTCCATCACCAAAGTTTTGTCACCTTTTTCCTTTGATTTTCCTTTTTTCCCTTTTTTTTTTTCTTTTTTTTTTCTTTTTTTTTTTTGGATTGGTTACATTTTCAGGCCGATTGGCCTTGTTTGTGATTTGATTTGGTTCGAGTTATACTGATTCACTATGGTTGTAGCATACATGGCGGTTTTTGGCCGTGGAGATGGCGTCAGCGTGGTGTTTGTGGTTGGTGTTGGTGTTGTTTTTTTAAGGTATTTAGTGACGTCAATAAAATGCAATATGGTGTATAAAGGCCCTGGTGCATGGTGGTCGGCGGTATGTTGGAGGTGATTAGTGGATCATGGTGGTTGATCAGCCTGTTTTTTTTATTCAATTGGGCCGTAATATGTTAATGGGCTATGATGGGTTTTGACATGCTTTTAAGCTTCAAAGTTTGAATATAGATTGGGGTTCTAATATGGATCAAGTGGCCCAAGTCTGAGCGTTAAAAGCCCAAACTACTTGGTTGAAGAAGGCAACACCCAATAAACAAGAATTTCGTATCACAATGATCATGTTGATTGCCATTCTGCATTGAAGGTGCCCATATCCAATTACAATATTACGTGTTCATAATTCGATTAATTAATTAAACGGGTGAAATCTCTTAATTTTAAGTCGTTAATAATATATTGGGTTTGTAATAGATTTACTGGGAAAATAAAAATAAAAATAGCAACTCTACCAAAAAGGGCCCTCGCATTTCGATTTCTGTTTAATTCCGTTTTAATTCTCTATTAATTTGAACTGTTTTTCAAGAAAAATCAAGAGGGATAAAAATGGGATGTCAACGCTTTCCTTCTTTCCAATGGATGCATTTTGGCTAATCATGTAATGCCGCATTTAAATTTAATTCGAATGAATGGATCAGGTCATGCATTTATGCAAAGCTCATAATCTAGATTTGGCCTAATTTTTGGGGGAACGGAAGCCGGTTAGGCAAAATAAAAGGGAAAAATTATATTATTTATGAATAGAACTGAATCCGTGTCACTTTTGTTATAATATTTATGAATAGAACTAACTTAGTTACATATTAGTTTGTAACCAATTTTTACAAACCAGCCTAATAAAGTAATATATGTTCTTTAGTATATAAGAAATACATGTTTTTTTAATAACATATGCTTTTCACATAATTTTTTTAATAACATTAATAAAAAAAAATGTATTTTTCACATGCTTTAAAAATACATAGCACTTTATTAGACTAGTTTGTAGAAATTAGTTATAAACCAATTTGTAGATAATTTATGTCAAATATTAATTATAGGAAAAAATAAAAAAATATGTCCCTGTGGTTTATCTGATTTACAATTATCTTTTTGTGGTATCAAAATAAAATTAGAGGTCGCTAGGTTATGTCAAAAAAACAATTTAGTCCCTACAGTCAAATTCCGTTATAATATATATTTGACGGATTTCATTAGCGTGTCACGTTAGCACTAATAAAATGATGACATGTAGTCACTCATAATAAAAAAATATAAAAACATAAAAATTAAAATTAAAGAAATTTAAAACTTACCAAAAATTAATTTTAAATAATAATAAATTTTATTTTTTTTAAAAAAAGGGATGGCTCGGTCTTGGTTGGGGTTGGCTTGCGCATGCCATTCCTAGAGATTGATGGGGACCCCCTTTCTTTATTTTCCTTTTTATATATATATATATATATATAAAGGAAAATAAAGAAAGGGGGTCCCCATCAATCTCTAGGAATGGCATGCGCAAGCCTTTTTTTTTTTAATTTTAAACTTCTTATTTTTAGTTTTTAGTTTTTTAGTTTTATATATTTATTATTTTCAATTAAGAGTAATACGTATCCATTAAGTGTTTTGATAAAATTTGACTATAGGGGACTAAATTATTTGTTTTGGCATAGTCAAAGAGACTTTTAGTTTATTTTGATACCAAAATGAGCTAATTATAAATCAGGTAAACTATATGGACTAATTTTTTATTTTTTTCCTTATTATATGATTAAATTTACAATTTTATATCAACTTCAGATTTTGGGACAAATAATAATTTTAATACTTGTCTTCGTCATTCATCTCTCATTTCAAATAAGTATTTCATATGTTAAGCCTCATTTATTAAATAAGAATTAAGAGAATTTAAGCTCATACATAAATAAGAATGTTAAAATATTAATTAAACTATTAAATTTATTTTTTCTACTTAAGTTTTGCGCTAAGTGTGATTTTTAACGTCTTCTGTTTCCAAACCATTTTGCTGGGTCAATATATTCCGAAGCTCTATTCCGAAATCCAAGCTTGTTTTGTTACCAAAACAACTTCCCGGCCACCTTTACATGCTTTCCCAGAGATTGAGGGACAATCTTCGATCTTAGGAAAAAATTAAAGAACAAAAGATTGAGGTGCAATAAAAGTGTATTTGAAACATAACTGGTTTTGAATCTTTCTATGTCTCCTCTAAAAGTGTCAAAATGGTTCAGCTTTACTGCATCAAAAGATTGGTTCTACCGTTATTCCTTTGCCAACGCCGGCCTCCGCTCAATCTCCACCGATCTCGGGGATGGCACAATCATGCATTGTTGGGTGCCGAAATCCCATAAAAAGTCAAAGCCCACGTTGCTTCTCATCCACGGCTTCGGCGCCAATGCAATGTGGCAATATGGGGAGCACCTCCGCCACTTCATAGAACGATTCAATGTCTATGTCCCGGACCTTATATTCTTCGGTCGCTCCTTCACGGCTAGACCTGAGCGCACCGAGTCTTTCCAGGCGTCTTGCGTGATGAAACTGATGGAGGCCCATGGAGTGTCGAGGATGAGCTTGGTTGGGATAAGCTATGGAGGGTTCGTGGCGTACAGTATGGCCGTGCAGTTTCCAAAGGTAGTGGAGAGGGCGGTGCTGTGTTGCGCTGGGGTGTGCTTGGAGGAGAAGGATATGGAGGACGGTTTGCTTAGGGTTTCAGACTTGGATGAGGCGGTGAAGATTTTGTTGCCGCAGACGCCGGAGGAGCTACGGCGATTGATGCGATTTTCGTTCGTCAAGCCTGCTAGGGGCATCCCCTCTTTTTTCCTCTCGGATTTCATTGATGTAAGACTCTCTCACGTTTCCCTTTTTTGTTATGTTATATATAGATTACGCGTGATTGGAAAATAGAATAATTTATGGCAAATTCGAAGGGTGTGATTTCTTGGACTTAGATATTTAGGTTCAAATAATGCTATTGATAGCACTTTTATCTCCAAAAAAATGATAATGCTTTTTAAAATCACCATTAGATAATTTGGAATGGATTAATATTAAATTTTTATCTAATAGTAATTTTAAAAATTAAATCACATTATCTTTAAGGGATAAAAGAAAGATAAAAGTTATACACATAGCATTGCTCTATAAACACACATGCTCATAATATATATTTGCTTTAGGATTTTCGAGCCTTAATAGGTGCTCTAGCATATTAGTCAGGATCAAATCTTGATTGTGGAGCTCGGAAAATCTCCTATATGAAATGCTAAGGTTTAAATAATAAACTTAGTGCAAATAAAATGGTAACAATTTAGTAATAAAATCCATTAGGTTTTTTTCTTTTTTTGTCATGATTGGATGAAAGAATTTTACCCTTGGAGTAAAATCATTTAGGTCAAATTTGGTATGAGAAATAGACCTATGGAATAAAATATCTATTCCATAAGAATAGTTATTCTTTTATTTGGTTGTTTACGATTCTTAAGAATGGCTATTCACATGAAGAAAAATATTTATTCCTCTAAAAAATGACAATTTTTTAAAGGAACAATTATTCTTTGATAAATGAAATGGATTTTTGAAAAATCCCATTAATTTTTATTTTATGCAAACCTAAATACTTATATATATATATAGAAAACATAGAAAAAATTTCTTAGTGGCACCACCTCAAGCGATGTTCAGCCACCTTGACAGAACCATGGGAATGGTCGAACAGTCGCACTACCCTCGGAGCTCCTCGGTGTAATGACTTCTAAAATAGAAAATTGGTCTTGGCTTCAACTCTGTCGAACCATATCTCTGGTAAAATTCTGTAAATCCATTTGATTTTGAGTCACTTGATCGTGATTATCTCATGATGATGAATTTGGTTCAGGGTGTATTGACTTCGGCAGAGTTGGATTTTTTTATTTTTTTTTTGTCTAAGCAAGCGAATTTGTTAAGGATTGCAATTTGATGATGATTTGAATTCCATCCATTTACGTAATTTTGGTTCTGCCCTGTTGCATGGCTGGCCCAGTCCCACCAAAGAGTTTTTTTTTTTAATTTTATTATATTTTATTTTTTTTTAATATTTGAAATATTTTTATAATTTAGTACAATTTCAATAAGAGCATAAAAAATATGAATAACTATTTTAATAAAAAAAATTTTAAAAAAAAAAGTCTAAAGAGTTGACTGTCAATTAGAGAAAGTCAGATTCAAGGACGTTTCGGCATTCATATTTCTTCGTACCTGTGCCCTAGCCTCCCCCATTAATACTTGTCTGTAAGGTTGAAAACAGTTCCAGCTGGGGAGTGGTTCCCCTCCCGTTTGAAATTGAAATGGTCCACTATCAATACAAAAAAAAAAAAAAAAAAAAAAAAAAAAAAAAAAAAAAAAAAAAAAAAAAAAAAAGAAGAAAGAAAAATGGTCCACTATTTCATATTTCTTATGTTTTTATGCAGACGAAAAACAGTGTGTGATAATCAAATGGTGCAATTTTACTACCCTCTAATACAAAGGAATTAAAAACCAGTGTTATTACAACCTTCCAAAAAAAAAAAAGAAAAAGTAAATGTCCATTTTTAAAGAAGGGTTAGAACTTGTTTAAAATTGCGTTAAGAAATTTAAAAGATATTTTTAGTGTATAAAAACCTTTGCTAAACAAAAATAGATCCATTTGGTAAAAAATTTTAAAGTCACGTTTCCTAAGGAAACACAAAACGTAGAGAAACTTGAACATAATGTTTTTTTTCTTAAAAACTCTTTCAGACTTCTGTTTTTTTAACATATAGACAAAAGCTCTAATTTTGTTTTAAGTGTACTCTCAAATAGGCTCTCACACGTACACTTTCACTAGCAAGGCATTATTCGTTGAACTTTCCAATATTAGACCACTTAATTCTTTCTTTTTTATTCTAAGCAAACTTGTAAACCTTTTTATTTGAACAGGTGATGTGTAGAGACTATGTTGAAGAAAAGCGCGAATTGATTACGGCAATACTCAAAGATAGAAAACTTTCCGAACTTCCTAAGATTCAACAGGTTCTCATCATTTTTGCTTGAAAAATATTACATTTTTTTCTCTTGTCTTTCTCTCGTTCTTTTATTATTTGTCATATCTTAATGATAATGAGGTAGCTAGCATGAATGAAAACCACGTCTAATGTATTTAAACATCTAAAACTGAAAGAAACTTGACTGATATAATTGAAACACTTTGATCTCATATTGGGAAGACGAGTAGTCTATTTAAAGTTGGTGGTTTATAAAAGATACTCAGTGGTCCTATGCTTACTCATTAGGTAAAATTGGGCTTTATAGCATTAGCAGCAACTTTCTTTAGATTTTTCTAAAATATAGGAAACCAAGTACTTTTTGCTTTCTTATTTAAATAAATTTCACAATAACTTCTCTTATCATTTTCTTATATCATTTAAATATTATTTAAATTAAATGTTAAGTGAAAGAGAGAGGAAAAAAAATTACTTAAATATTGTTTCAAACAAATGCTAAAGAAAAGAGGGAGGAAAGAGAAATTTTTTTATATTAAAACAATGTTAAGGGAACCACTTTTGCTTCTCTAATTTTATGGTACAATTTTGGTTGCCTTGATGTTTCCTTAGTTTTGGGAACACTAAAGAAAGCTCACTACAAAAATTCAGGTAATTCCTGATAGTTTGAAACCGTCAGGAACTAGGTGAAAAACCGTTAGGAATCAATTCTTGATGATTTCAAACTGTCAGGGATATAGCGTCGGAAAAAAGAATTCCTGACGGTCTGGCCCAAACTGTCAAGAATTCCTAACGGTTTTGCCCAAACTATCAGGAATAAATAATTATTTTTTTATATTAATATTATTAATAATACAAAATCCATAATACAAAATACGTGCACAATTCAAATACAAAATCCAAAATACACTTCTTTACAACAACATTCTACTTACCTAATTCAAATCTAAATATATTTCACAATCCAAATACATAATTCAAATCCAAATACCTGTGGACTGGTACATGTAGCAAGAAAAAAAAGCCGCATTAACTATAGCAAGAACATGAAATAAAAAATAAGAAAACATGCACCCCTAATGAGGAACAGACTACATAAGCGGCTATTTAAATACCCTTAACTCGGTTAAAAAAACATTAACGGGTGGGTAAAAAAAAATTTCCCGGGAACGTTGCCCCCGGACCCCCTAAGAGGATTGGCCATGAGCGCTTAGGCTTGGGCCTATCAACCTAAGCCTCGCTCCATATATGAGCCAACCCTCTAAAAAAATCCTATTTTAATCATAACCTTTATTTTGTCTTACCGAATCAAGTGCAAAATTGGGTCGGACACAAAATCAAGCTCCATATAGCCTAAAAATGAAAATTTGAAAATAAGCTGAAAAAAAAAAAGGATTAAACAAGGTCTCTCATGATGTCCAAACAAACTAAAACAGAGATACCTCCTAATGTTTAGCTTATAGGATTTTGTAATTAAAACAAGACCCATCATTGCACTCTTCTAGCATTAGAAAAGCATTATTTTGGAGAAAGGGTACATAAGAAAGAACTAGCTTTCAAAACTTTGTAAGGGAGTTTTTAAAGAATTTTTCTTTCATCTTAGGAAGGGAGTGAGTTTTAAGAAAACTGCTGCTAGTGCTCTTATATGTGATTCTAGTTAGGAAATCTCCAAATTGAACAATCATTTTAAGATGATAGTGCAGGAACATTGCATAACGTGACCATGATGAGGACGTTAGAAATTTAATAACACAATTAGCCTTTATCTTCGTTTTGTTCTATGTTGGTATAGTCCCTTCTAATTGGCATATACAGAAGTAATGTGTCATGATTCAATCATATTATGCTGTAAATCCCTATTTCTTAAAGTTCTTATTCATCAATTTGTTATAACCACACTTGAAAATTTCTGGTTCTCCCACAAAGCAGCCGACGCTAGTAATATGGGGAGAGCAAGATGAGATATTCCCTCTGGAACTGGGGCACAGATTAAGAAGGTAACCTTAAAGTTTCAGCTTAACTGTTGGAAGATTAATTTCCATAAATAACTTTGTCTTAGGCATGCATATTTTGAAATGTTTGGTGTAGGCATGTGGGAGAAAATGCACAGCTTGTAGTCATCAAGCACGCAGGCCATGCGGTCAACCTAGAAAAGCCGGAGGAGTTTAACAAGCACTTAAAATCATTCCTTAATGCTTAACGTTGATCAAGTGTTAGTTTGCAAGTAAAGGAAGAAATCATTCAATCCTAGATTTTTGAAGTATTAATGCATTTTTTGAGGCTCGCAGATTCATGCGTCGCATTTTATGATTCAAAATATGTAAGGTCAACCTCTTCAACTCAGCTCTTCTATCATGTTATCTACTGTGACACATGTAAAATGCTGCATTATAAAATTATAGGTCATTAAAAAAATGCCCCATCAGCAATGTCGATAAAAAAAAATGAGGAGGGTCTGTGGGAGAGGAGCGGCGGTTTATACATGCATGTCACAATATTATTGGGTATAACTTGGCATTCCATCAAAAAGTTTAACGCAAGTGTGATGGAGAGAGTGATTTGATAATGGCTTAAACTTTAAGGATAATTTTGATTGATTTTAAACTCTAAGAAGTGATTTGATAAAAAGTTAAATTGACTTGAATAATTGTTTCCCTTATTTAATCATACCAAATATGCTTTTGGAAATCTCCACCTAGATCACTATAAGAGTGGGTACAAATTAAATCAAGTTGTTTAGGAAAGTTTTTGATACTACGTCGCGCACTCATAAAAAATTAAAAATTAAAAATTAAAAAAATAAAATTGAAAGGAGTTTTGATTCCATAGGACCATATCATAAACCATTAATCTTATGAGATTTATAAATGGTAAAATATTACAAACCACTTTTCCATCTAACAGACGAAGAGTGGCCTTTTTGACACAAAATAGTAGTTTAATGTATCTAAATGTCACATTCGTTAGTTCATGAGGATTTTTTTGAAAATAACTGATAGTTTATGGGGCTTAAATATTCCTTCCCCCCTCCCCCCCCCATTTTTTTTTTCCACTTAAACTTTTATCTAAACAAAAGTTACACACTATGGTGTACAACTTTTCCAATACTAATATGACAACAGAAAGCTCACGTAAATGCAATCAAAAGTCATTATGTTTAGTTGCGATGGTAATGATAATTACAACTTCAATACTAACAATAATTGTAATTCCAGCAATAATGATAAGCCTAGATTCAGTAATGATAATAATGATTGTTTCAACTGTAACAATAGTGAGACCTTCAGTAATAACAATAATGATAACTAACAATAGTAACAGCTTCATTAATAACAATAGCGATGAGTTTAACAGTAATAATAATGACAAGTTCAACAGTAATAATATTGACAAGTTCATCAGTAATAATAATGACGCATTCAGCAATAATAACACTGACTAATTTAATAGTAATAATAATAACATCTTTATTAATAAGCATAATAACAACTTCAGCAATAGTAACAATGGCAACTTTTTTAGTAAAAATAATAAAAACTTTATTAGTAACGATAATTACAACTTTATCAATAATAATGACAATAAATACTAATAATGAATGTAGTGTTAACAATAGAAAAATAGTTGCAGCATTAATCTAAATAATCACATAAAATGGAGAAAAGAGAGACTGATTAAGGGACAGAGGATGTTACCGTATGATATTGCAGCATTGAGTGACATAACCTCAAATCAATAGTGGTTGAGCCTTTGGAAATGGTAAGTCATGTATGACGGAGAAACTAGTGTGTTGTTTGCGCCTAGAAGAGGTTTCGATGAAGCTTTGTTGAAGGTGTTTGCTTTCAAGATTTTTCTCATGGATTGGAAAATATATGGGGATAATATAGATAAGATGAGAATATCCCTCTCTCTCGCTCTATGTATGTCTTCCTTGAAAGTTTGGAATAATTTTCCATATATAGATGGAAAGTTTCCTTCTAGCAATAGAGAGAGTAAGAGGTAAAAAATGGGATGTTCATATATAATATGAAGGAACATGATCCTCTTTGTGTGTGAATTTTATATTCTTGTGTTATGGTTGATCGAGTTATTCCACGCTCACCACAATCTTGTTGACACATGGCTTGATCGATCAAGACTGGATCTCGATCAACCGAGGTATCATTACCCCGTATTTAATGCAGTTCAAATCCGATCAAATAAGCCACTTAACCTAAAGCTAGGTCAATTGATCCCACCTAAACCATTGATTTTCCTGCCAAAAACCTAAGCATGACACGTGGACCCTACCTTAGTCGAGAGAGGCTTATTCTCGGTTGATCAAGCCTTGTGCAGAAAAACCTAGCTTCGCACTTTTTACCTTGTTTTTTGTACATTTCCTATTGGTTCTGGACCTTTCCATACTTATTCTATTGTTGTCCTCAATGTACATTTTATTTGTTTTTCCTAAGTTTTAATATTCGTAAATTCCTATCTTGTTCTCAGGCATTACATTAATGGTTGAAAAAACCTAAGAGGGTTACTAGTTAAGGCTTAAGAAATTAAGTTGAAGTTTAGCCATTCAACTTGCTACATACCACCTCCATGTCTAGATTTCCTATGACCCATTGATTGTGCCAAGCCACACAATGCTTGGTCATAGTTTGACGACAAAGCAACTAGACCACATCGATGCCCTTCAAACCACAATTTTCCTTCCTTCCCCATCATACAACTCATGGGCTTGGTTCACAATTGAAGAAATGTTAGTTGAAAGCTTAATAAGCCATGGGCATGTTAACTCTTACAAGAAATTTATGTTTTTATACAACCCACATGAATCTTTGCATGCTGTCACATTTTGCAGTTGTACTAGTACATGCAATTTTGCCTTCTTCAAGGAAGAAGATGGTCTCCCTAGGCTAGATTTGGATGTGAGCTTGTACTTCGCTGGGCCATTTTTTGGATGGAGCTTCTTTTGAAATAAAAATCCTTAGAATAGGCTAATTGTGGACTCACAAGATGTCCAACCCATGTATCTTGGCCATGTAAGCTCTTCCTCATAGTTGAACCTTACGTAGATCATTTATCATAACTGCTAGACTAATACTGTATGGTTGTTGAGTGAAGACTACTTGGGCCTCTTGAGGTTGTTGGATTAGCTCGTGTATAGAGGATGAATCATGTGCTGATGCTCGACTTTGAGTCGCATTCCTTTGTGAGCCATAAGCCATATATGATATGGACAATAAGCCCATAAAATATAAAGATTGTTGATACAGATCTTATGAAATCTTTTTTAATGAAACTTTGAGTCAAAATCATGGTTCAATTTGAGTTGGCATGTAAGATTGTTCTATGTGGACTGAAAGCCAAAAAACCTTCCCTCAACAGACCTCCATCTATTTTTCCATCCAAACATGGACAAAAGTTGCTGACATGGCCATTAACTTCGCATCAGCATGGTCTCCTGCCTAATAGGCCTTTCATTCCCTCCATTTAAAAACCATGTGATATGCATTTGAGGTTTTTTTTTTTTTTTTTTAAGTGATAACTTCACTTAGGGCCCCATGAATTGTCACCCTTTTTCAATGTTCCCCCAAAGTTCAAAACCTCTCAATTTAGTGCATCAAACTTCTAATTTTTTTTTTTTTTCAATTTCTCCCCTTCGTTTGGATTTTTCGATAAATCATTTCAAAATACCCATTAATATATATATTAAATATATATATTTGATATATATATATATATTATTTCAAAGCTTCAAGCGTGGTATTTTGTAAATTCTCTTATATCCTAACCAACGTCTAAATTCTTTTGCAAATTTTTCTTTTTCATAAAAAAATGAGGAGTATTTTAAAAATTTTGACACCCCTCATTAGGATTTAACAGAAAATCTGATGAGATGCAAAATGTCATATTTTTCTCTCTTAATTTAGTCTTTTATATTTATTTGGTGCCTAAATGTACTTGTTGAGACAGTTTCCAACTCCGACTGCGCGAGTAACCTGAGAACAAAGAAAACGTTAGACACAAGAGCTTGCGGGGTTGCCCGGCGGGGGATAGCTCTGATGCCTAAGTCAGTTCTTTTTCTTGGAGAAAAGACTTAGAATAATATTTCTGTATTATGATTATACATACCGTGCACCGAACCTAGACCCGCTCCTTAATATAGTGGTGGGTTCCCGAGACTCATCAATGAACCTCTGATGTGGGGCCCTGTGGCCCTTATTGTCTTCTATGCCCATAAGGTCTTTTAATTATTCTTCCACGTGTCACATGAAGGCTGGTCCGCATTCTGCCATCCCTTGTCCGCTTGTCACATCAGTCATATCGTGTGGGCAGGGTAGACCTCGAGAACACGCGCGGGAACAGCAACCAAGGTCGGCTATCATAAATGCCAGCCATAATTGACCTTGTCCTGTCTTCATCAAGGATCATTACGTCCTTCTGTCGGAGCCGAACCTTGGACGTCGAAGTGAAGGTCGGTGCGCCTACCGACCTTATTGATAGGTTCGGCTAGTGTGAGAGTGCAGGTTCGGTTTCTTGTTGATGGGCTGATAATAGGAGGGGGAGAGATGGGCCGCTCTATTCATGCAGGCCCAATCCCCAACAGTACTCATTATTCTTTTATTTTGATTTAGGATGCAATTGGAGGCATTAAATGCAAACCAAAGCTAATTGGGCGATTCTGGACAGTTTCGACATCACTTCGTAATCTAGGCATAACTCTCTCATCCGAGCTCCAATTGAGATGATTCAAGATGCTATGGAACACCAAGAAATAGATCTACAACTTTCATGTTTTGAGTTTTGAGAGATACTGGCTGCATCAAGGTCGAAATCGGGCTGGAAGTTGCGGCACCTGCACTGTTGATGTTCTAGAACATTCCTTAGCATGCTATTCTAATATGCAGAAACCAGCAGATTTGATGCACGAAAATTACAGCTGGAAACACCACTTTCCTAGTTATATTATGACTCTATTTTATTTTTAATATTTTTCTTTATTAATCAGATTTGGATATTGTTAATTTAGGATAACAGTTAGAATATCTTTAGGAGATCTTGTAGGCTTCTAATTAGGAGTATAAACGTGTATAAAGGAGAGGGGAATCAGAAAAACTAAAGAAT
>FXXK01001878.1:96701-114258 GCA_900184695.1 Betula pendula
AGCAGATTTGATGCACGAAATTACAGCTGGAAACACCACTTTCCTAGTTATTATTAGGACTCTATTTTATTCTAATATTTTCCTTTATTAATCAGATTTGGATATTGTTAATTTAGGATAACAGTTAGAATATCTTTTAGGGAGATACTGTAGGCTTCTAATTAGGAGTATAAACGTGTATAAAGGAGAGGGGAATCAAGAAAAACTAAAGAAGACTCTTTTTCTCCCCTTCTTCTCTAACGGATCCTTTGAGTTTTCATTATGGCTCTGCCGTAGCTAAACTTTTATCATTGGTTGAAGGAAACGGAAGCCTCGCGAATCAATAAAACTGTGAGATCTAAATTATTTTAGTATTCAATTTATACTTTGAGTATCGGATATTCTTCTATGCCTATTTTCATGATTGTCTCGTTTAATTACTAGGAGATCTACTAGTTTATATTCGTTGCAATCTGTTTTCTATATTAGATATCAAATCCGTAATTGTTTGATCCCTCTAATTTGCGAAGCAACTCAGATTTAATGATTTGCTGCGTCAGAAATTATTAGATCTGAGGAAGAATGTTCGATTAAATTAAATGCAACCCTTGTGCTTGTGTTGTTTAACTTCATCGATCTCTCTAATTCTTAAGGTGGCTACTAAATTAAACCTTTAGCGCTTGCCTTGGGTTGTTTAGTAGTTAAGGTTAATTAGATCGCTTGTTTTCTAATTAACTACGACTAAGGAGAGATAGGATAATAATTCCAACGGTGAATATTCAAAGTATAAATTAACATATGCTTGCATCAATGATCAGTTGTAAAATTCCGATGGTGGATGTTGACTTCGACCAAGGTTTGTTCTCTTGATTGATTTTGATACTTTAAATTGAATTATTCTTTAGTTCTTCTTAAAATTGTTTTTGTTATACTCAAAAACCCCCATTCTTGTTCACATAGCATAAAACTAGACTGAATACTCTCCGTGGGAACGATCCTTACTTGCACTACTATAGGTATTTTTAGGAGTATTAGTTTTATTTTTTGTTGCCTGCGACAGCACACCAAAATCCTAATTGAAGAGGGAAATTGAAAAAATTGGAAGTTTTGAACGGTTTTGACACCCGTTAACAGAAGTCGTTTTGCTATACGATTTTATCTTGTTGCGAGGTTTTTAAACTTTGGGGGAAACATTACAAAATGGGTGACAATTCAAGCGGTAAATAAAGTTATCCATTGTTTTTAATTTTTTTAATAGAAAAAAAATGAAAACCACGCCGTTTCAAAGCCACATAAAGTTTATAGCTCGTATATCAATTTCTTTCTGTTGGAGGTTGTATGCTCGTCTTGGTTTCGAGATCACTTTGCTACGAGCTAAGGTCCAAAATAAATTAAAATAGAATAAATATAAATGAAAGGCATCGGTAGTGGAGCATTCCGCCTTAGGGGGAAGTACCTGCGCGAGCTATTTCTTTGCTTCATCTATTTAATTTGTGGGGCTGGAATTTATGGCGGCAACCTATGTTGCCAAGATTTTATGAAGGCAACTAGAGAGCTTGGTTGGCTAGAGAAGTTGGTGGTTCGAGATGGTTTGGATTAGACAACGCAACACCTTTTTGCAGTGACAAGATCATTGGCAAATACAACATTTTTTTATCCGTATGACAATTGTTATTTTTTATATGATAGAATCATGGTCATTGTTATTATTTTTTTTAATGAATTACAACAATATTTTCATTCGCATTATTGCAATAACAAAAAACCAAAATCAGAAGACTACTATTCGAATCAATCTCCTCGCTTATGAGGTGCATGAGAATCCCCTTGCCAAACCCATTGACAAAGAACTGCCAGTGGAGCAAATTTATAAAATTGTATGTTTTAAGGAGAATTTGAAAAAATTTGAGGGGACATTTGTCCCCCCACCCATATAAGTGGGTCCACCCCTAATGATGTAGTACCTTTTAGGCAGCCCTTTTCTTGGATTTCCTCAATGTAGAATAGTTGGAACTAACACTTTGTGTCTGAATTAAAGCAACAAAAAAAAATAAAATAAAATAAATTAAACAAGATGGGACAAAAAACAATGAATAAATTAATTGGAATATAAATGTGAACATTTCATTCTCACACTTGCTAGAGGTGGGGTAGATAATTTAACACCTTAGGTAGATTCTCCGACATTTCCTGTTGCACTCTTATTCATTGGACATGCCATTTTATTGTGCCCTAATTTCTTACACTTGAAACATGTCATCCTAGCTCCAAACTTTCTCATTCTGTATGAATTTTTCAGGTCTCTACTCTCATAAAGACCTCTCTTTCTTAACTTCCTGGGTCTTCCCGGGGCAACTCTTACAATTGGGGGCTCTAACTTGTTATGGCGGGTTTTTATACATTGTTTTGCACTGAGCATTGAGTATATAATTGGAGCATACATATGCTTTCTAACATCACCACTAGTCCTACCACCATCACCTCCTTCTGTGAGATTATCATCATCTTGAACCTCATCACTAATCTTATCTGCATCATCATTACAAGTACCACCATCATCACCACCTACATTATGATCACTGCCATGTTCATCATCCTCTCCATCAGCTTCTTCCTCATGATTTTCACTAGTCCGAGTCTCACATTCTACACTAGCAGTATTAGCATTTCTTCTGGAGGGTCCAACCCCAGCATTACCATCATCCACATTAATATCAAATAGATTTTCATCATCACTAACCTTATCTGCCCACCAAGGATCATTCAAATAAACCCTAACTACATCTTCTTCATAATCATCATCATCACCTCCCTCATCCATGAAAGTCACTATGTATAATTGTAAAATAGAATGGCCACTATGGCAAGCACACATAAAAAGCAGTAAGATGTTATTATGTACAAATCATCAACTAGATTCTTCCTAGGTTCTTTAAAGTACATAAAATCTCATGACTTATACTCATATTCTTTACAAATAGCTTTCAAATCAAAGTATGACAATTTATTAGGGTAAACACTATCTTTATGGACTGCAACTTGACCACCGAAATACTCACAGCCAAATGATCTATCGAACCTATCCCCATAACTGTAATACCTCGATCCTAATCCTAGTTAAGATTTAGAGTATTTTGGACCTTGGGGTTAGTTAGAGTCGAGTGAGGACAAGTACGAAAATTTTTTGGAGTTAGCTCGAACCTCCAGGTCATTTTCAAACCTGGAGGATCAATCCTCTCAGCAAGAGGATCGATCCTGGCCACAGGAGGATCGATCTTCCTATCGTGTCAACACTAGGATCGATCTTATCGCTCCAAAATGCAATTTTAGGGTTTTATGAAGCCCTAGTGCAACTGTAACGTCTATATATTCATCCTAAACTTTCTCTTAACCTAGTTGCACGAATTCCAAGATGTAGAAATGTTGTTGAAACGGCATTGTGCCGTTTGAGACTTCTTTTTCTTCATTCTTCACTAGTTTTGGGAGTTTCTAAGTCTCGCAAGGTAAGTATGATTATAATACCCCAAATATTTATTTATTGGATAAATAAATATTAATTTTGGAAATAGATATGATTGTGACATTTTATGGAGGAAGTAATTATTTTGAAGAGACCCCAAGAAATAAACCAATATTTTATGGAGATATATTCTAATTGGTGATTTTAGTTCATAATATTTAGATCTACTATTAAGGAGTTTATTATTGGATTTAATTATCTTATTAAGGACCTACAAGTGCTATTGGATTTAATTTGGAATAATTGAGATTTTTGGAGATTTACTTATATTTCAAATTAAATAGGAACTAGATAATAGTAATAAGACAAGAGTGGTGCTTCTTGTAATTTATTAGACCTTGCAGGGCATTTTTGTAATATTTGTAGGCAAGTGGAGGGCTTTTCGGGAAAAGCATTTTTTGACAAAAAAGAGAAGGAGAGAGAGAGCTGGACTTCACATGAAAGCTGGCTTCCATGTGAAGCCAGCAAGTGCTGCGTGCACTGACGCAGCAGGGAGCTAAGCTCCCTGCCTTGCAGTCTAGTGAGAGAGAGAGAGAGAGAGAGTGTGGTGGGACAAGTCCCCAAGTGTTATAAGAAGATGGGGGTGTGTCCCCCCTTATACGCACAACGTCCGTGAGTGCGAGAGAGAGAGAGAGAGAGAGAGAGAGGGAAAAGAAAGAAGGGGAAAAAAAAAAGGGTGTGAGGTGCTGCTGTGTATCATAGAGAGGGAGGAAAGAAAGGAAAAAGAAAAGAAAAAGAGGAGGGCTATCGTGAGTGCAAGGCATAGAGGGGGAGAGAAGAGAAAGGAAAAAGAAAAGAAAGGGAAGGAGGAAGAAGAAGGAAAGAAAAGAGGAAGGAAAACCTCTGGTAATTTTTAAAGCCTTCTTTTTATTATGTGATTTATGGATTTATCACTATTTCTATTAATGTTTTGTTAAAGAAAAACATTAACTATGAATCTTTTAGTTTTTATGGATTTAAGGTTTCTAATCTAGTGAGATTTATGGGTTATGATACATGGTTATATTATTTCAGAATTAGATGCTAGTATATATGTTTTATTGTAGATTAATGGTGATTTTAGAGTCAAATAGTTAGAGTTTTATAGATACTTTAACTATTTCAATCTTAATATTATTTAAGAGTAGATTTATCACTTTTTAAGGTATTAATTGGTAGATCATTTGTATTTTTGAAGAGTGGTTAATGAGGCTTTGTCTTTTAAAACAATAGTTAGGCCTTTGATAAAAGATATGGAGTTTTATGTTTTGACTGATACTTTGGGGACTAAGTTATACTTAAGATAATATAAGATATTATTTTAGGCATTAGAATATGTTAGATGAGTTAAAATATGACATTTGAAGTTTAGAGTTTCCGTCTACCAAACATTCGATATCTTCACCAACGTTCGATGGCCTCACAGAATGTTCGATGGTTTCACCAAACGTTCGATAGTTAGGTAAAGAGTCTAAGTTATCTGGTTTAAGGTTTAGGCTCCAAGATGGGTTTTTAAGTGGGATATTTCTAATTAAGGAATTACGTGGCATGAATGTAGGGTTTGTGACTTCATGGAAACGATTGCGATAATAGGACGGATACGCGACAATGAGAACCAAAAGGGGACTTTAAGCAATCAAGGTAAGCGGGCTATCTTGTACTAGTATTTTATAAATAATAACCCGGCGCATTTTATATAATCTTTTTAAAAGAAAATTCGGGTTATCTCTTGAGATAAATAAATAATGTTTTATTCTTAAAATGTGTGACTTGGACTACCTTTTATAAATATTGTCTCAAATAATACATATTCAAATATTGTGTTACTATGTATTCATGAAATAAATTGTTTATGTAGATATGTGTTATGTGTAACATGAGATGAAATGTGAAATGGATGATGAATGGTAACACCGTTACCATGTGTGTATGATTTGATGACAGTGCAACACACCTTTGATTGGGTGTGGCCACACAAGCCGATAACCCTAAGTAAAGGGGATTAGGCTAACAGGGTTCTGTAGAAAGGGGATGAGCGAACCAGTCCTTGCTGAAAGGTGATATGTAGGACAAGCACAACCTTATTCTGAGGGTTAAACAAAGCTATTAATGTTTATATGAAGAAGTAAAGTAAGGATAAATGTTTATGTAAAGCCAATTTTTATGAATTAAATATGTTTGCAAAAATAAATGATTTTATGACTCAATACTTTTATTTGCATATAAATTGTTCACAGTCATAAAATGACACCGAATTTCTTGCTTACTAAGTAGTGGACTTACCTCTTACTTTCTCCACTTGTAAAACATCTATGTTGTAAAACATAAATCTTTTACAGTGTAGCCAGTTAGATCTTTGAGTTACAAGGATCATGATGCGGACGCGATGATTTGGAGTTATAATTTGAATCTGGTAACGCTTAAGGACACATTGCAGAGTTTTGAGATCGCTTATGGTAAATAGTACTATTGAGTGACATTGCAGACTTAGTGTTTTGAGATGTATTTGTGTATAAAGGTTTAACATAGAAATATTTTATAGTGATATGTGTATATTGTAGAGCTTTCAGTTATTGTAATGATTCTTAGTAAATGCTCTGGTTGTAAATTTTAATGTTGGTAGAGATATTATGAATTTTCGCTGCGTAGTATCCTCTTTTGAAGAATAGAGATTCCTGAGTCTTATTCCGGGTGGAATGGGACTGGGAGACGAACCGTGAAATTAATTACAAGTTCATTAATTTTCTTAGGGAGTTACAATGATGATTGATTGCACCAATCATCATTGAATATTAGTTCATTCTTGTTTTATTCTGCTAGGTCAATAGGTTTTTGTATTGTTTTAGTGTCGTAGTTTGTGTTTATTGTTCAGTTGTGATTACTTATTATTCTAGAATTGTTTTAGAGTCATTTGTCCAATTGTTCGAGTTTTGACTGTAGGATTTGTAGAATTTGACCCTAGATAAGTTTCAAAGGCTGTAAGAGTCGTTCTAAGGTTCGAATGGGTCATTTTGAAGGTCGGGAGCATTCTGGATGCGTCAGGAAACGTTTCTACAGGTCCAGGATCGATCCTTAGCAGGGAGGATCGATCCTGACCAATCCAGGATCGATCCCAGCTCTCCCATGATCGATCATACCCCTGTCCAGAACCCTGTTTTGTTAGTTCTTGAGTCCTAGGTCATTTTCTTTTGTCCAGGACAGTTGTCTGACATTAGGATTGTTTGCAGAGGATCATCTTGAGGAGTGTAGACTCTTTGTTGAGGAGTTACCCATGATTTAAATGAGTGATTATCACATGGAAACTGTTATATATTGCATGGTTACAGCATTTCCTATTCTGATATGATCAACAAAACATGCATGACTTTTATTACACGAACTCTTTTTATAAACATGTGAACTCTTCTTTTTATGCATATGTAATAACTGAGATTATGAGATGAATGATGGTCGTGTAAGTATTTTGTCATGCATATATGTAAAAGACTAAAAAGATAATATGAGTTTATATAGGCTGTATGGTCTATGAGTATTCTATGATTGTCTTTGAATCCAATAGACTAGATATAGCCCGCGCAGCCGTGTTTACATGGTAGTTACTACAACGGCTGTGCTAATAGTGTATGCCATACAAGGTCAGACTCGGTTAGACTATTAGCATTAGATAGTATGTTGTGCAATATCTGGGGTATTGGTATTATACCAAATGTTCTTACAGGAACACGCAAAACTGAGCGGGGAGGGGTAAGGGCCCGAGTAGATTATATAGAGTTGAGCTATAACGAAATGTACAGTTTATTAATGTATATTATCTATATAGTATTGCATTGCATATCTTTCAAATGTCATAACTGTCTTACACGATGAAATGATCTTGATAAATGGAAATCTTTATAAACCTATGAGTTCACACATTTTATATATATAACTGTTCCCATGTGCTTTAATCTCATTAAGTGGTGGACTTACACTTGATTTTTGTTTTCTTTCCACCTGTGGGACATTTCGGTGTTTCACAAATAGTTAGAAATCTCTAGATGATGGATCAATTAGTGAGGTATGTTCATGTAGGATATAGTTTGAGTGATGCTTGAGGAGTCAGACCCAATTTGATTGCAATAGATTTGGGATAGTGATGTGGCAACTTTACGAGAGTTATTGAATGTTATATATATGATTTATATGCTTAAGATCTACCCACTTTATCATTGAGATTTATGTTTATGTTTGAGAGACTCTATTTACTTTAGAGATGTATTTGTTTGGTTTAAAATACTTGAAATGATTTAGTTTTATTCCGGATGTTATGTTATTTATCGATATAGATTTATGGATTTATTTAGTCAGATATCTTGCAATGAATATTCCGCTATGCATGTTAGATAGATCATTTTGGGTTTGTTTACTTAATAAATGAGTCTTGAGAGGCGCCATGAGTTTACCATGGTTTGGTTAATACTTGGTGGGGCGTTATAATAACAAACTTCAAACACCAAATTGGTAGACCCCATCCTACATGGTTAAATTAGTAAAATACAATAAATAGTGTTACTTCCTTTAAAATAAAAAACAGGACATTATCTATAAAAATAAAAATAAAATCAAAACAGGACATTTAGGGAAATAAATTAGTATTTGACTCAGTGAGACAATAGAAAGTAACATCCTTTACAACCATATGGGACAAAGCTGAAACAACTTGAAGACCACTAAAATTATTGCAAAGCACATGGACCCAACAACATACAAAGCATAAACAACAGGGACCACTAGAGTTATTATAAAGTACATGGACTAAACAACACACAAAGCAGAAAATGTACAAAGAGATCAAAATAGTATACAACGTTCACAACACGTGAAAACAACATTTCAACAAAACTCTTGGCAGTGTCTATCAATGTCACAAAACAAAGCATACATATATGGTATAAGAAGCTTAGGAAGGAAAAGATAACGGAGTTACAAATCCAAACAATAAAAACCCAAAACCCCCAAATTTGCACATAACCCTAATTTTAGAAGATGACTTTTTTTTACACACCTTTAGTTACAAATATATTAATCAGTGCCATCGTTTTCCTTTTAGACGGCAACCAAGATTATTTTTCAAATTCAAGCTTTGCTTTGAACTGGACTAAGAACACTTGAATGCAACCTTCGGCTTTTAGAAAATGTTTGATAAAAAGTAAAAGTGTCTTGAGAATGGGTTAAAATGTTTGATAAAGTTAGCATGTTAAACAAGTGAGGCGAGGGTGCATTAGACTTTTCACATGTGGACTCAGGGGTAGAAAGGGGAAAATTGTGCAAAGTACACACGTGAGGCGCATGTGGTGACATTTTTGTCAAATGAGACGGCAAAGGCTAACGAATTGCTTGAATTGAAAATTTTTAAACATTAGAGGCGAAATTGAAAATAACTCAAACATTGAGGGGTAAGTGCATTTTCTCATTTTTTTAAAAAAATTAAAAAAAAAAGATATTTTCAGAAATAAAGAATTTAGTTGACGGTAATTTAGGGAATCCGACTAAAAAAATTGCATGTGATGCGCACGTGATAATATTTCTGTCAAATGAGATGGAAGGGACTAACGGATTAGTCGAATTGTAATTTTTTAAAACTTTGAGGGGATACATTACAAATTTTTAAACATTAGAATCGACATTAAAAAACAGCTAAAACATTGGGGGTAAAGTTTATTTTTTCCAATTTTTTTTTAAGCAAAAGAGGGGACCACGATGCATGAATCCATGAATGTCTTTGTGGAATCCTAAAGCAAATTACATAAATAACACTCCACCACACACAAAATCGAACCAAAAAGCTATCCTTTTCAAAGCATTTACAAATCTTTCACACATACCACATCTACTTTCTAAATGAAAGAGGACCACAAAAAGTTTTACCATAACCGATATAAATGTGTGATGTTTTAATCTTCCACCATTAAACTAAGAAGAACAACTTGTCCGACGAGGAACAACCAGCACATCTGCCACATCTGATGAGAATGACGCGACAGGACAAATTTAGGCTTTTTTTATTTTATTTTTTGGCCATAAATGTTTTGTGTGGCCGAAAATGATACTCGAGTAGAAAATATTTTTGGATGGACAAAAACAGCTTTTTTAATTTTGAAAAATATGTTTTATCTTTAAATTTCATAAACAATTTTTTGAACTTTCGCTTCTTTATCTCAAACATTTGGATATCCACTAAACCACGTTTGGACCTTCGCCAGACCACTTCTAGACAACCATAGGATCGTCATCGGACCTTCGCCGAAGGTTATTAGAAGTCCTTGACCATTTTCCATTGTTACTCATTTTCTGCACAAACAAAACGATGAAAAATATTTTCGAGAAAATCCTTTTTACTTTAAAACAAATGAAGGGTTTGGTATCATTTCCCTAAATTTATTTTTTAACTTCTATAATAAATTAGATGAGTAATAATATATACCCCATTTTTATTATATAATTATCTCATAATATTGAAATGACAATCCTAACTAATTTTTATTTTTTTTCTACAATAAAATTTAACTTAAAAATTAATTAGAACTACAAAGTTAACATTATGAGATAGTTATAAAATAAAAATATAATTTTTAATAGGGAAAATTTCACTAAGGCCCCCCAAATTTTCATGCGTTTTGAAATACCCCATTTGATATTTGATTTCTCATACTTTGGCTCCTCATATTTTCAAAATATCTCATTTAGTCTCTCTCAATTAAGATTTTTCGTTAAATCCTAACGGAGTGATGTAAAAATTACCAAAATACTCCTCATTTTATATTTTTTTTTATATATTTTTTAAAAATAAAGGAATATTTTGAAATTTTTAATAGGATTTGTCGGTGAAAACAGATGGAGAGGAGGTTAAATGATACAAATGAAAAGTACGAGGAGCTAAAGTGAGAAAAATTAAATATTAAAGAGATATTTTGAAACACATGAAAGTTTTGGGGGCCTTAGTGAAATTTCTCATTTTTAATATTATTCTAAATGAGTGACGGAGGAAAATGATCGGGGACATCTGGCAACCTTTGGCGGAGGTTTGATGGCAGTCCTGTGATTGTCCGGCAAAAGTCCGACAAAGGTTCGAAGGTGGACTGGTAGAGGTCCGACTCTTTAAAAAAGAGAAGCTGAAACTCGAAAAATTATTTACAAAATTAAACCATTTTGCAAAATTAAAAAAGTTTTTTTTGTCTAACCGAAAATATTTTCTGTATGAGTATTATTTTCGCACAGTCGCACAAAACATTTATGCTCAAAAAAACAAACGGAGCCTATATTTTCCTGGTTTGCATCGCGTCTTGCTCATCAGATGTCCTGGTTGTTCCTCGTCGATCGGACAAGTAGTTCTTCTTAGTTTAACGGTGGAAGGTAAAACATCACACATTTATATCGGTTATGGTAAAAATTTTTGTGGTCCTCTTTTTTAGTAAGATAGTTAGATGACCTATGTGCGAAATATTTGTGAATGCTTTGAAAAGGATTTCTTTTTTGTTCGATTATGTGTGTGGTTGTGTGCTATTTACGTAATTTCTTTTAGGATTGATTCCTGCATCGTGGTCCCCTCTTTTGAAAAAAATTAGAAAAAAATATATTTTACTTTAAATGTTTTAATTAATTTTTAATATCGTCTTCAATGTTTAAAAATATGAGATGTACCTATCGAAATTTTAAAAAATTGTAATTCAATCAATCCGTCTCATCCGACAAAAATGTTATTATTGATTTTTTAAATTATTTTTAACTAAACTCTTTATTTTCAAAAATATTATTTTTAATTTCAAAAATAAAAATAAAAATAAAAACATAATTTACACCGACCAAGCAACTTTTCACCATATGTTTCTCTTTCAAGTAATAACTATTTTGCGGTCCAAAACAACACCTAGACTTGTCCAGTTGTCACCATTCACCGTCACTCCTTACCACTTTAAAAACTTCTCCACCCAAGCCACATCAAAAGGGTTAGCAAAGGAGTCCCAAAAAAAAACAAAAAAAAAAATCGTATGGGCATGATGGAAGGCTCTCCGACCACCATAGCTCCCCTGCTCCTCCGAAATCTGTTAACCTCTATATTCATCTTCGCCGACAAATCCCTTGTAAACTTAGCCGAAAAACACAAACTTCTTGAAGCAATTCGCTATACCCTAATCACTTCCTTCCTTTTCCTTTTACGTGTGCTTCCTTCTTTCTTTCCTTCCCTGAAACCTATTCTCGAAAACCCATTTAAACCCACTAAGAAAACCGATGACTACGTGCCTGCATGCGGTGGCGGCGATTCGGGTATTGGTCGAGCGCTTTCGCAGCTTTTGGCGATTGTTAATGACATCCCCGTTAGCTCTAGGAAGTATGAAGTTGTTCGATCTTTAGCGGAGAGGCTCATTGACGAGAACAACAGGGAGGGTATAGAGGCTTTGCGTGAGGTCAACCGTACGGCTCTTTCATCGGCTTTTGCAAGAACTCTTTGCCAGCTTGAAGCCGCCGCGGCGGACCAAGGCCAGGATCGAGGTGGGCAAGCCGGGTCGGGGTCGGGACCGGTGGAGATCCGGTTGAGCCGGGTTGTAAGGGCGGTTCGGTCACTTGCGAATGCTGGGAGGAGCCGGGTTGGGAGCGTGAGGGACGAGATGAGCCGGTCGGAGAATTCGGCTGAGAAGCTGGCGGCTGAGCTGCTGTGGCTGGCTCAGAAGTTAGTGGCTTGTGGGGGCACCGAAGAAGCTCTTTTGAGGTGGGCAGATGCGTCTAATTTGGCTAGGCTGGCTCTGTGGGCTGAGCCGCGGCTGCAAGGTTTCCTCGTCAAGATCTCAGGTATTCTCTGATACAATTTCTACAATTGGCTCATTATTTGCGAAGGCTCATCGTTTTGTTCTTCTCTTGTTATTTGTTTTTTATTTTTCTTTTTGTTTGATGTGATATACGCACAGTGATAGCTGGAATAGTAGTTATAGGTTATTAGAGGCAAATTGATAGTTACCTTTCGATAAATTAAATATAGGAAATATAAATAATGTTAGGACTAGAGAGGTTTTGGTCTCGATTCAATAAATAAATGAGTAGTTTTTAAACACAAAAATTTGCTTAAATATTAAACATTAAAATGTATTCTTATAAATTCGGGTTGGCTCATATAAGCTCGTAACTTAATTTTTACAATTTTTTTTAGTATTATTTTAATTTTGTAATGAGAATATTTTAAATAAAAAAAATTATTTTCCTAATATGATAGATATTATTTGAATTATTGTTATTATGAGTTTAGTTTTAAATATATGTGTGTTTGTGTCTATGTATAAATTTGTGTTTTTGTATATGTGCATAATAGATTTATATACATTTTATAAAACTCACATATAAACTTGAGATTGTATTATTTAAGATTCAAGTTAATTTATTTAATTAATTCGAATGATAAAATTTTAACAATAATTAATTAACTAATGATTAGTATGAATTTACGAAAAAAAATATCATGATATTTACTTTATATAAGAAATGAATAAGCTAATTGAACAGCTTCTAAACAAGTTTGAATTTGTTCAAAAAATAAATGATTCAAGTTTGAACAGAATATTTAATTTGATGATAAGCTTGAGCTAAACTTGTATTTTCGAAATAAAATTAAATGAACAAAGCTTGAATATTCAATACTCAACTCAACTTAGCTCGATTACTATACCACTTAGACATTTGTAGTAAAATATCTACATTTCTATCTAAAATGGCTAATCAAAAGTTATATATTTATTTTTAATTTTAGCTACTGACTTTTCAAATAAACCTTTTATCTGATAATCTTCTTTTTTTATATATAATTTAAATATTATTATTATTATTATTTTTTATTTTATTTCATTTGTCAAACATATACTTGTTCTTGGAAGTTTGATTAGCTATTTTATATAGAAATTCAAAATACATAAAATAAAAGAGTGAGAAAGAAAAAACAGTAACTTTAAGGGGTTTGCTCAAGTGGTAAGAATTTTGGCTTAGTAGTATTTCATCAGGTCTAAGGTTCAAATCCTTTTGAGTGTAAATAATTATTTAGGACCATGTTCGCTGGCGAAGTAGAAGTCTTACTAGATTCATGTGGAAGGGACCATGTTCGCTGGCGAAATAGAAGTTTTACTAGATTCATGTGGAAGAGACGTTTTGCATGAGTCCAGAGTTTGCCAAGCAAGAGTACATAAAATGACCCTATCTTAAAAGAATTTCCCGTCATTAAAAAAAAAAATGTTTCACCAATAATTGAAAAGTGAGAAGTTAAAAGGAGGACGGAAGAGAAAATAATTCATTTATGTATTATATATGTTGGCTCATAGCTAGAGAAATAGAGAATATGCTTTTGGGAGAGGGATTTATTCCTACGTATAGTACGTCTCTCGGGTAAAAAGTCGCACCAATGCTTGATGTTTGGTCATTAGTGGGCTGTCGTTGCTGATTGTCTTCTTCAAGTTATCTATAACGACATAACGTAGAGACAAACGGTCTAGATTTCATCATGTGTAGGTGGAAAAAAGTCGAACCATTAATGATTGATATATGTTTGGTCATTAATTAGTGGGGCTGTCGTTCCCGATCGTCGTCTTCCAAGTTATAGATAACGATCTAGATTTCATCATCTGTATGTATTTGTCTCAAAGGTGCAATTACTAATGTTGCAACATTTGATCAGGACCCTTTATTTTGTCATAAAGCATTGAATGGAAGGTTTGTTCTGAATTGGGATTCTGACTGCAAGTTTAAATAGAGATAGCCTACGGCCATCTTTATTTGACTTTTCAGCTAGAGAAGACGGATAAACATTGAAAATTCTAGTAGATATGGGTTGTACGCATTCTAATTCTTATCACAAAAAGCAAAAAAAAAAAAGAACGAAAGAAAAATAACCCATTCTAATAAGGAGAAAATGCAAAATTAATTTTCGTGGTTTACTTATTTGTAATCAGTCTCATGTGATATTAAAATGAACTTAATAGTCTTTTAGATATGTTAAAAAAATAATTTATTTCTTACAGTCAAATTTTATCCACTAACTTGATAAATTTCGTTAGTGTAATACGTTAGAGCCAATAAAATATTGACAAATGTCATTTTTAAGTTAGTGTCATACTCACAAAATCTATTAAATTAGTGAACAAAACTTTACGTGTGGGGTTTTCTCTATGCGATTTCTAGATTCCTTGGTTTAGGTCTCAATCTTTTTCACTATCTAGATTCATTCCTGCTAATAAAAAATTAAAATAAAAGACTAGATGCATTCTTTATTTGAGTCAAATACCAATGGAAAGTTAGGCGAAAGCAATGCCACCTAGTTCAAAAACGTGTCGTATCAAACAAACATGAAAACATATATGGCCGTGAGATGAGGTTCTTTTTAAAAGATTTAGGAGAATTTGCTTAAATGTCTTCTATACTTTATTTCATTTTTATTTTGACTCTAAGATCCTACAATACGTTTGTTTTGATGTAATACTTTTTTTGGAAAATATTTTTCGGTTGTTTAATACTAGTGAAAATTTTGGTCAAACCATTTTTTGTTGACCATAAAAACTTCTTTTAAGCCGCACAAAATGATTTCTCTTTTTTATTCTGTAAATCATTTTTTAAGTTTGAACTTCTTCTTCTCGACCTGCAGTACCTGATCTTTGCACGCACTTTCTTTCGTAGTTCATTTGCCATCACCGCCGCCTTTGCTGTCACTGATTTTTTGTGTAATTCAAACGCTAAAAAATGTTTTCAGCTAAAATTATTTTCCTAAAAAATGATTCATTTGAAAATATTTTCCTTCGAAACAAGTGGAGCCATAGTTTTCAATTCGATAATTTCAAACCTTAATATAGGGTTACTTCGATTCTAAGTGTCTCACATGATTTAAGTGCAATTCTAACCATGTATATATAAGCTTTTTGGCACATTCCCTTCAAAAGTCATTTTTCAAAGAGATTTGTATGATTGATACCTTATTTACACATAATTAAGATAGCACTTCAGCTATGAGAACTTAGGATCGTGACATTATGGGTTGGATTTCAAACTTGTTTATTTGTTTCTTTTTTATTTATTATTATTAATTTTTGGGGGTATAGACAACTTCTCATTAATTATCAACTATAATAATTTGTTCTTCCCTCTTTGGCTTTCCTTAATTAGATCTTTAACAAATAACTAAGTAATCTACTAATTAATTGCAGCATTCTTCGTCAAGCAAGGCAAAGATATAGGAGTGGACGAAACTGAAGAAAGCAAGGAGCAACAAAGGGGCACAAAGGTGAAGCTACTGATTTCATGGCTGCCATTGCTTTGTAGAGCAAGCAATGGCACGGATGCACCAGTCCTGAGCCTCAGCGAACGAGCTGAGCTGGAGAGTGCATTGGAGGAGACCATAGAGTTGCTGGAACAGGAAGAGCAGGAGCAGGTTTTGTCCCTGTGGCTCCACCACTTCACACATTGCCCATCCTCCGACTGGCCCAACCTCCATGCCTCCTATGCTCGCTGGTGCAATTCTTCTCGCCGCCTCTTGCTCCTCCAGTGAAAGTGAACGAGTGGCATAGGCTTTTTCCCTCTTATTTTTAGCAGTAAAAATTGAATTCAACTCTTTAATTAAGACTAGGTCAGGATTATGTCTTAGAAGGGTGTATATATCTTTCCACCTGCAAACAAATGTGCATAGCTTATTTTTTATTAATAATTTTATTCTAAAAATAGTAATACTATATGAAAATGACTTCTATAAAGAACTGATACAACCAGGTTCTTTGTGCCATTCAATAAAAGAATCACCTTAGTGTTGGTGTGGAACACAAAAACTTATAAAAACAGAAACACCTGATTATTTGTTATTCTCATCCATTTTCTTCCATCTCTTTCTCTCTCACGTTACTCTCTCTCTCCCTCTGTATTTCTCTCTCTCTCTCTCATAGGCCAACCAATATTCATTTCCAGAGAATCTCATGAATTTTCCGAAAAAACCCAATTTCTGTTCTAATATCTATTCAATTATTCATATCTATGTTAATTTGAGTTTTATTACTCCAATTCTCTATACGTTTAATGGTTTGTTCATGTTTCAGAGAACAGGTTTTAATTTTTGACTTGATCATTTTGTTGTAACTGGGTTTTGCCACCGAATTGCCAAAGGGGGAGTTTGTTAGTTTTTGTGTTGGCAAATTCAGTGTCAAAACATATTTGATCATAAGTTTTAGTCTAAGTCAAGTCGGTGAAAAAGTTGATTGAAGACATGTTTTTTCAAGAGTGTATATGCTGTCAACATTGACCTAGTCAGACTAAAGTGATCATAATTTTGATCCGAACTCCGATTGAAGTAAACTTTGGTGGCGTTGGAAAGCTGACTCAAAATGCTACAAGTCGTTATTTCACGAAATTTTTCCAATTCCAACGTTTAGGGGGTCAAAACGTGCTGTGAAGAAAAGAAGAAAAATTTGGGCGGAATGGCAGAATTGTAATAATTTTTGGTAACCGACTTTATGAGTTTAGGGTTACCTTTTCAAGTCTATTTAAGGGCCTTTTGGAGCACGAATTTTGTAGGGATTGGAGGCTATATTCCAAGGGTTTAGATGTTATTTTATTTGTGCTAAGAGAGGTTTAGGCTTGTTTAGAGTAATCATATTGCTCCTCTCTTAGAGTTTATTGGGTATCACACAATTTTTGTTTGCAACACTTGAAGCCTATTGGAGTTCTGATAAAGGAAGATCAATAGAAGAATTTTCCAGAGGTTCTGGGAGAACTACTGCGGTAGCGGGCAAGCGGGTCACTTGTCTAGTACAAGAGTATGTCTCTCACAAAGGTTTTGTAAGTATGAACACCTTGTAATTTCTCATTCTTCTAGTGCATTGATTTCCTGGGTTTGGCTGCCCCGGAGTGGTTTTACTTTTGAAGAGTTCTTCAAAAGGTTTCCACTTCGTAACCAAATATTTGTGTTGTGTGCTTTATTGCTTTCATAATATTTTGTGTGGTTGGTTAATTTTAAATTCCGCGTTTATTTGATATACACCTATTCAACCCCCCTTCTAGTGTTATTTGGAGTCTGTTATTATTTTCAGA
>FXXK01001879.1:26178-43950 GCA_900184695.1 Betula pendula
TAAGTTGTTCGTTAATCTATTTCTTGAGAACATAATACAAAATTTTTAACAAACACGACCATACTTTTATCAAGTGTTAAAATATACAGAACTTTATGTTACGATTTTGCTAGTATACTTAAATGTACATTGTTTCGCTAGGGAACAAAGAAAGTTGAGGGCATATTGATAGATTTTCCTGTACGAGACCTGATACGCTTGAGTCCCAAAGCCTTGAAGAAGATGAAAATGCTCAGAATATTAATAATCCGTAACGCACGCTTTTCTGAAGAGCCTAATTTTCTCTCTAATGAGTTAAGATTGGTTGATTGGCCTGAATATCCTGGACAATATTTTCCATCCAATTTTCGTGGAAAGAACCTTGTTGCGTTAAGAATGCAAGGTAGCCAGCTCAAAGAATTCAGGGGAGTCCAGGTAAAATTATTGTTTTTAATATTTCTTGGTTTAAATTTTTATGTAAACTTCTTTCAAACTAATTTATTTCTTATTTTCTTGTCAGAATTTCCCAAACATGACAATTATGGATTTCAGTAGGTGTGAGTTCCTAAGAAAAATTCCTGACGTTTCAAGGATTCCAAATTTAGAGAAATTGCTTCTTGAAGGTTGCAAAGAGTTAGTTGAGGTTCACCATTCAGTTGGATTGCTTAATAAGCTCATTGTTTTAGATCTTAAAAGCTGCTCTAATCTTTGGAGTTTTCCGAGAAGCTTCAAGTTGATATCTCTCAAAGCTCTTATCCTTCGGGGTTGTTCAAAACTTAAGAACTTTCCTGAAATTGAGTGTCAAATGGAATGTTTAGAGTACATCAACTTGGGAAACAGTGGTATAGAGCAACTGCCTTCATCGTTTGAGTACCTCGTTAACGTTAAAATTTTAGATCTAGACGGTTGCCACATGAATCTCCTAAATAGCATTTATGAGTTGCAATATTTAGAGAAACCTGATCTCTCGGGTTGTTCAAAAATTGATAAGTTTCTAAAGAATGTGGAGGATAACAAACAACCCATGCCCACTATTGTATCCATAGAGGAATCTACAATTTCATCAGGGACAGAATTACTCCAACCGTTGCCTTTGACAAATACAAGCGATTCTAATGATGGTTGTTCTTCCATATCATTTCTGAATTTAGAATCATTGTATCTTAATAACTGTGCCCTAACAGAATTAAATTTCATTAGGAAATTTGATTGGGTTTCCACGTTGTTCAAGTTACAAATATCAGGGAATGATATTGTTACCCTTCCTCGATGCATCGAAAGTTTTGTTGGATTGACGCTCCTTGATTTGGATAATTGCAAGCAACTTCGAGAAATTATAGGACTTCCACCAAATGTAGAAGAAGTGAATGCTAATGGATGCGTGTCATTGGCAATATTTTTAGAAGAAGCTAGAAGTTCTCAATTGTTGAATCTTGGAAACAATGTTCCAACGGAATCAGATTACCTTTTCAGTTTGGAAAATCTAGATCTATCAGATACCGCTATTGTTAGCTTTCCTGCGTGGTTCAACAAATTTGTTACATTGAGGCACCTTGACTTGAACGGTTGCAATCAACTTCGAGAAATTCCAAAGCTTCCACCAAGTATAGAAAAATTACAATTGCATGGATGCATGTCATTGGAAAAACTTCAAGTCAATGATATATACGATTTACTGATGCTTGATTGGATTGACTTGTCCGATTGCCCTCAATTTAAATGGAATGATGTACAAATTGATTTTTTCAGTAAGGTATCTCTCTCTCTCATCTATATTTATCTATATATAATATACATGTTAGTGTGTGCCTTGATTTGTAGGTCGTATTACTGAAAATTTTTCATATCCGTGTAACAGAGACGTCTTAAGAAGCATCGATTTGGCTGTATATTTCCAGGAAAAAAGATTCCAGATTTCTTCAGCCATCGTAAAGAGGTTTCAAATACTAATTGGTGTGAAGTAGAAATCAATGAGCCTGTAAGTTTGGATTCGAAGAATCCAAGATTTGCTATCTCTGCTGTTATTGGAACCAAAACAGGTATCCCTGATTCATATTTGGATTCGAAATTCCCAGCAGTTAGATTTACCGTTACCATTGAAGTCATCAGTGACGGTGTAACAAAATACGATTATCCCATGAACGTAGATATCCCTATTCAATTTCACTCAGATCATGTATGTTTGATTTATGATGTTCTAGAATCTTTTAAGCTAAAGGGGGTTAATCTTCGAGTTAAATTTGAGCTAGATGAAGACTCAGTGTTCTTTAAAAGTTGCGGATTCCATCTGGAAGGGGTAGATTTGATGGATGGTGTTCAACTTTCTAAGAGACGTCGTGATGATGATGATGATGATGATGATGATGATGATGATGATGATGATGATGATGGCAACTTGGAATCCAATTGCTACCCACAACAAAAGAAGCATTGTTCAACCATGGGCATTAGAATTTCAGATGCAGAAGATATGCCGCTTGGGTGAATCACAACTACACCAATCAAATCACCCGCAGCACTTAAACCAGCCACCTTCTTTTCACTTTTTTCTCTAAATACCCCCACAGTGCTTGTTAATTCTGTTTTGGATTCACTGTTGAATGCGTTGGCTACAGAGGGTTGTTAGCAGATGGTCCAACATTTTATTCTTGATTTGTGCACTTAATTATGGATCAAATCTTCATGGTTTGGAGATGATCATGCCATTTTTCGGATCTTTTTCAAATGCTCGGGACATATTCAGCATTTNATTAGAATTTCAGATGCAGAAGATATGACCGCTTGGGTCGAATCACAACTACACCAATCAAATCACCCGCAGCACTTAAACCAGCCACCTTCTTTTCACTTTTTTCTCTAAATACCCCCACAGTGCTTGTTAATTCTGTTTTGGATTCACTGTTGAATGCGTTGGCTACAGAGGGTTGTTAGCAGATGGTCCAACATTTTATTCTTGATTTGTGCACTTAATTATGGATCAAATCTTCATGGTTTGGAGATGATCATGCCATTTTCGGATCTTTTTCAAATGCTCGGGACATATTCAGCATTTGACCATGATCGAGTTTGTGCAGGGCTGCCAACTATTTGGGACAGAGTCACCGGTTATAATGTAAGTGTTTCACCTTACTTATGTATAAGGCATGGATTACAAGTGAATTTTGGCTCAAGGAACAATATATAACCGATGTAAAATGTGGTGGGAAGAACTGACTTGAATTCTCAATTAAATGTTTAGCAACTTTACATCCTGTAAACATAGTTTATATTTGTCGTGTAGTAAGCCACCTTAATAAGACTCAAAATACGATTGTTAATGGGTACATCTTTTCTTCTGTTTTATTTGTGTAAGTATTATGCTAAGGCACTTCTTAATCATGGCCATGCTCTTTTCTAAGATTGGAATTGACTTGATTCAAAGATTTGATCATTCATGCAATTTTTCTTAATTAGTTCTTGGATGAAACTTTAGTTTGAGGCCTTTTAGATTAGGGTAAAGTTTACATGAACATAAACTTAGCTGAAATTATTTTTTTCTTCAAGGTTTAGTTAGATTTTTGCATATGTTTTCTTTTTTTTTTTTGGATTTCCTTCAATTTTCTTTAAAATCAAGCAACTACAAAGACAAAATGAGTTGTTCTAACATAAAAGTTTATCATAGTGTCACAATGAACTAATGAGAAAGGATCATAGTATCTATCTTAATTAACAACTAATTCCATAATCATTTACATTTGTTATGAAAAGCACAATTACTTACCCATGTTTATGTTTTAAAGCACTGCATAACATCTAAACATATATCAGAGGCATTATTGGAAAGAAGCTCTTCGATAGCCATGACAACACAATGGGTTGGAGTCTAGACCCATCAGATATGAAAGAAAAAGAAAGAGGTATGATATATGTTTTTTTAGCAAAAGGCATTCGATTTGCTTACTCATGCATAGCTAGAGTAAATGTGAAATATTGGACTGCTATGAAATACAAAAGAACTTGTGAAATATTGGACTTCTAATAAATGTGAAATTCTAAATTGATATGCTTTATTTCTCGATAGAATTTTCTGCACCAAAACTTATCTTGACATGTAAAGGAAAAAGAAAAATTATTGAAAGCAACTATACACAGCCAAAATCTATTATAACTTAATAATGCTTCCCTGCAGAAATATAATACAAAGTTTATGGTAATATTTTTGATTCATTCTTCGTTGAGCTTGAAGTGACTTCCTGTTTTGAAATGAAGTAATCTAAAATCATGAATAACCTTTGCGTTCAATGGAATAAAAATCCAAGAATCTATTCTTTTAGTTCGTTTGTTTGGATTTCTTACAAATCAGTAGATATTTTTCCAACCCCAATATTATAGAAGAAATCAAATGCAACCGTGATTTCATTCACATTGTTTATAGCTTGTCTAAGGACATGGACCTCCCTGGCTTTATGTAAAGATTAAATCGAAAGTAATCCTCTTTCCCTTTCTACATGTGTAAACCTCTTTATATTCTTACATCGTGGGAATGCTTCTATATATATAGAAGTGTTCTTGGTAAAGATCATGAAGAGGAATTTCAATAGCAGAAGTGAGAAGCACCCAAGCAAGCGCCAATGTTGGTGTCTAAAGTCATGCTTAGGGAGTTGTAAGGATGAGGAATTCTTTAGATTTCTAAGATAATACCTCGGTAAAATCCTTAAAATTTGAGCAATTAAATAGTTAATATTCTGTAACCTTAATATTTTTCACTTGAGAGATACTCTTTTCTTTTTTTGTTATCTCATTGAAACTTTATTTAATGATTGTTCTAGTGCTAATTAATAAAATCATGTAGAGAAGTTTATTTTATTTTCTAAACTTTTGGTTTGAGGTGGATCCAAGTTTTCTCAAAAGACCTACACTAATTTATCCCGATACAAACTTGATATTTAGGTTCGTAACAACTTGACATCATAGCTAATAGTGACTTCATCAACTTTCATTCCAAACAGAGATTTGAAATGTTTGGAGGCAAAGTTGTATTCTGCAATGCTGGAGTTATTTGCTGTCATGAACTCCCGATTTGATCAGCTAACGGAGGAGCAACCAACAGTGCCATCTCCACGCCCATCCCAATCAAAAACATCACTCGACCATAGCCACCATGACCGAAATACAATCGACTGGTAATACACTATGACAGAATATCATGGTGCTAAAATGTTGCAATGGGGCTTTCAAGGTGAGACCAATTGTGTCTTTTGCAGATTTGGTGTGGAAGATCGATCTCATCTTTTCTTCCAATGTGGGCTCAACAAACGTGTTTGGAGGAAATCTATGGAAAAATGCAATGTTGTTGATCCTCCTATCCTATGGGAGGATGTTATTGATTTGGGACTGCAACATTGGTGCAAGAAGACCTTGTTTGCTTCTGTCAGCAGATTAGTGTTTGAGGCCTCCCTTTACCATCTATGGCGGACTCGAAATGAAATTAGGCATGGTGGTATTCTTTGGTCCGAAAGAAAAAGAAAGAGGTATGATCTATGTTTTTTAGCGTAATGGCATTCGATTTGCTTACTCATGCATAGCTAGAGGGAGACATTCTGCTTTGAAATACAAAAGAACTTGGTGAAATATTGGACTTCTAATAAATGTGAAATTCTACATTGATATGCTTTATTGTCGATAGAATTTTTTGCTACCAAACTTGTTCTTAATGCCCACTTAACATGTAAAGGAAAAAAGCAAATTATTGAATTCAAATATGCACAACCAAATTTATTATAACTTAATCATATTTTGATTCATTCTTCATTGAGCTTGAAGTGACTTTCCGGTTTTGAAATGAAGTAATCTAAAATCATGAATAACCTTTGGCTTCAATGGAATAAAAATCCAAGAATCTATTCTTTTAGTTGGTTTTTGGATTTCTTACAAATCAGTAGATATTTTTCCAACCCCAATATTATTTTCAAGTGATTGAACAATATGTGAAGATTAAATCGAAAGTAATCCACTTTCCCTTTCTACACGTGTAAACTCCTCTAATCTCTATATTCTCTCATTCACTCCCTAATGTTATTCTTAATTTTAAGTAATCTCTCTCTCTCTCGCACACATAATTGTAGGGACATTGGCTGGAATTGTGTGGAGTTCATTCTGTATAGGTGGTTACATTGTGGGAATGCTTCTATATAGGAGTGTTCTTGGTAAAGATCATGAAGAGGAATTTCAATAGCAGGAGTGAAAAGCACCCAAGCAAGCTACACAAAAATAAGAAGTGGATGAGATTTAAAGAGCTCACAGGTATTGGATTTTTCACAGTAGAAACGCATATATGAACTGATTTTCCATTTTTCTATATATATAATATTAACAATATCAAAATTACAATTTTGCCCTCATTGGATGAATGATTTGGAATTTGAGGTTGGTCAAAGAGTAATAAGCCTAAACAGAGGATAGGAAATGCTGGTCACAAGAAAGAGCTTTATCTTCAACAGCCGGACTTCTTATCCATTTGTTAGGAGAAATGGCAAAAAATTTGGAATCGCAATGGCTAAGAAGAGAGATTTGTCTGATAAATCGAGGACCCAGCTAGAAATCATTTTCCCACTGAAAATCTCCAACCCAATTCTTGCTCGCTCTGTTGTGGCCGTGCTTGGGCTGGGATTCATCGATGCTGGGTATGCTTTCGTTTGTTGTTTTTGATATTTTTCTGATTAGAAACTTTTATCTATCTTTCTCATGTAAAAAGATTTCAATGTTCAGGTACAGTGGAGACTGGTCAAGGATTGGAGTGATATCAAAGGAGACAGAGGACTTGTTAAAGCTTGCAGCTTTTGTAGTTGTTCACTTGTTCCTTTCGGTATTTTTCTCATTTTTTCTTTCTCCAGGGAACCAGAAGCTTGATTTTCTTTTTTTCCTGGGATTTGTGTAATTTTGAATGCGAAATGCAAATGATTTCGTGTGTGTCAATTTTTTCTTTCTTTCCTTGTGTTTAGCTGTTCAAGTTATTTACAGCAAATGATACTTGTTTTTGTTAAGTGAATCCTTGAGTCTCGCATTGAGTAATAATGCTGTAATATGAACGTGTAATTGATATCAAAGCCATAGTTTAAGAGACTCTCTTATCTCTACCATTTCTCTTACCGAGTCTGTGCATACAGCTTCTGAGCTTGAGAAATATGAAAATAAGCCGAGTTCAAAATGATAAGGGACGTTTTTCCATCAAACCGGGGACGGAATTCTTTCAACGTAGTTTTTAATGGGAATCACACCTTTTTTTTTTTTTTTTTGAAGTGGGGACTCACATTTTCTGAGGACAAATATCGAAAAAATAAAATTATATATATTAAAATATGAAAAATTTAATTTGAACTATAAAATGGATCACCTAATTCGTTTATTTATTGTCTCTCTCCTTTTCTGACCTTATGGTAATTCACTTAGGAGGATTTTTTTTTCCCCATTCAATTGAATTGGGTGCAATTCATTGGAAATATCTTGCATCAGATTAGGAATTTGGCCTAAGGTGCTCTGCACCAGTGATTGTGTTTTTTTTTAATAGATGAGTAAAAACAACTTCAAACAAACAACACAATTACAAAAGCAAAAAACTACAGAATCCATAATCATAAAGATAAAAAATAACATTCAATCTGGACAACAATTCAGCCATGGTTCTAAAGGAGATTCTTGAAGGCAAAAAGGAAAATCGAGAATACTACCAACAAAACTAATTGTAGCATCCCATAGTTAATGTTGTGGGTATAAACAAAAGATACCTATTTTAACTTAGTCCTCGACCAGCTTATGAGGGAGCTGATCAAGAGTTGGGGAGACAATGAATTTACATCCTTGAATTCGAATAATGTCATATAGCTATCAAAATTTTTAGGGTGGTCTATCAATCAAACGAGAATTGTTAGACATACAACCCAAAATTTGTTGAAGTTTGTCCACTAAATACATTGTTGGCCACAAATTTTGACAACTACAAGCATGTTAGATTTGGCCGGCAAAAGATCAAAAACAGATTGAAGTCAAAAGCTTTAACTATCATTGATGGATGAAGATTTCATGTTATCTTATGTCAAATCACAGCTTATCTCAAACATTAAATTGATAATTAAAAAAAAAAGAATAATTTTAATTAATTTAATAAATATTTTAATTCTCTATTGTGTGTAAATTCAAATTTTCACTCAACAAGTAAAATACAACATGTAAATTGTGAAGTTATAATTCAAACTAAGACATCTACTCTGATACCATGTTAAATCAATACTTATGTTAAAAACGTAAATTAATAAAAAATTATTGGGATAAAATATCCTTATTTATTATGGGCCCACATGATTGACACGTGTAGGGCCGAGATGCAATGTTGACAAAAAATCAGATCCCTTTATATAGAAGGGATCTGACCATTTGAAAGGGACTTTTTGGGGGGCTGGACTTTGAGACTTCTTCTTCTTCTTCTTCTCTCTCTCTTTCTCTCTCTCTAATACAGGAGCTCTCCATGAGAGCTCCGGCTCGTTGATTTCCCCCTTTTAGAGGGAAAGCTAGACGGTCTCCATTTATTTCCTTTATCCTATACAAACATGCTAACTTAAGCATCGGAGGGTCTTCGGCTCTGGCCGGGGACGTTCTGATGGTTCCTTATTTTGCAGGTGTGACACTCTTTCAGTCCAACTGCACGTTGAACTGCTAGGGTCGCTGCCCACGAGAAGATGACTCAGAAATAGCACCAACAGTTTGGCGCCGTCTGTGGGAACGACAGTTTCTCATATTTAAAAATCGTTTTTACACCGATAGAAAATGGCTTCAAATGCAGTTCAGCAAAGAAGACGTTGAAAGATAAGGTTCATTCGCACATGAAGGAAAGGAAGAAGAAGAAGAAAGTACAACAAGATTGAAAAAATCTGTGAACTAAAGGCATTGGTCAGAAAACTACACATTTCACGAGACCGAATTTATTTTATTATATTTTTTACTCAGTTGATAATGTTAGCTGACGTTATAACCCTTACACTTTGGTCTATTTACTATCAAATTGCCTTGTGAGAGGAGGGGCAAATATGACATTTTGTTTGGCTTGATTTTACCGGCGAGACAATCGAAAAAGCAGAAAAGACCTCTGCGGTGTACTTTCCCATCTTTTTAAGCAAAGAGATGGAAAGAGAGCTTCTCTCTTCCCTTCAGTTTGCTGAGCGTAAAACCAGGTATTGTTTGTCTTTTTTCAAAAAGTTTTATTGTTATTTACTAAATTATTTGCCACTTGCTCCTAAGTAAATATATATATATATATATATATATATATAATGAAACAAAGAGCAGACCATATTCATTAGCTCTTTAACTTTTCAAAAAGCCTTACCCACCTTTATTTAGCATTTGCTTTAAGAGAGACACGTACCTCACTAAAAAGCAAGTATGCTGGTGCTTTATGAGCTTTTTAATTACAAAAAGAAAAGAAAAAATCAGACCAGGTGCCAGGGGTCGGAATGCAAAAAAAAAAAAAGGAAAAGGGTGAAAGAGGGACCGTCTCCTAGCGGCTTCAACTGTCAGCATTTCCGTTCCAATTGAAGGCATCTTCTTCTACCTCCTAGCTTCTCTATCTTTGTGGCGCCTAGACAATGTCTCGCCGATCAGCAGGCCGTGTTGCTCCAATTGAACAACAGCCTCCGATTCGACAGTGATCGGTCCACGAAACTGGTGCACTGGAGTCAAGGTGCTGGTTGCTGCCGAGCTTCACTTTCCAACTTTACTAAGTCTCAAGTGCAGGTCTCTTACCAGTAAGAGGAATCATGAAGCTCAGCTCTCTGACCCTCAAGATAACTTGTAAAGCCCAGCACTCTTCAGTCATGAAGTTCAGCCTCTCCCCGAGCTTCTTCCTTGATCATCAAGATTTTTACCGACCTTTATTTTCAAGGGTTTTCCTCGACCTTCATGGTCGCCAATGAGTCTACCGATCATCAAGAGATTCTTACCGACCTTCAAGGTCGCCAGAGATTTTTGCCGACCTTCACCATCAAGGTTCGGCCCCGACCATTAGATTTTCCCCGACCTTCATGGTCGCCAATGAGTCTACCGATCATCAAGAGATTTTTACCGACCTTCACCATCAAGGTTCGGCCCCTACCATTAGATTTTCCCCGACCCTCGCGGTCTTTTCTCCAAGCTCTTTGCCACACGGCTGTCAAGATACTCAGGTTAAAAAAAAAAAAGGAAGGGAAAATGGAATAGAAGGAAAGAGGCAAGAAAGATGGAAGATAAAACGAAGACAGACCTCACCGAAACAGAGCTACTGTCATGGGCCCAAAGAACTGATGCAAAATGCTCGGAATCCGATCTCCACCGTTCACAATGAAGGTCCACATGTCGTGAGTACCCCTATCGATTTTCTGCCCAATTCGGACCNCAAACGCTCATCGATCGGGACTGTTTATCAACACTGGACGAAGCTTCCAGATTCTCTGTTATCCCTTCTTCTTTGTCAACAACAAGGATACGGAACGATGAGCTCTGCGCGTTTTGCTATACCACAAATGAAAGAAAAGCCTTGGCTTCTCGATTCCCAAAAGGGGCAAAAAACTTGATCTCAAGAGACCTCGTGAGATCGGTCCAAAAGAACAAAGCGGCAGAAAAAGGAGACCTTTTTTCTTTTCTGGCTGAACAAAAAGCAAGCACGGGGGGAGAAAAAATTCTCGATTTCCAAAGAATTGCTTGCAGGAATCGCCCGAAGTTCTTCTATTTTTGAGCTTGCGCAACCTTTGCGCCACTCTTGAATACACCCCTGTCAGCAGTAATATTCTATTCAATAGTGATCAATGTTGGATACCATATATCTGGTACCCACGTAAATGGCAAAAAGCTTCTGGGTCAAGGGCCATCCGGCAAAATTTTTTTCCCAAATCAACTACGAGGCGTGATACTTGCCAAGGAACCAGTTCTGCAAGCTATTTTTGCTCGAGCTGTTGCGCCTCTTAGTAAAGCACCACCCAAGAAGGTAACACGCGTCCTTCCAGACCTTGAAAGGCTTTGGGACCTGTGGCTGAGAGCAGGTCGCCAAATCGCCGGCGAGCACATCCCTCTTTTGGCCCCACAGGCAATAACTAGCAACTATTAACTATGGAAATGACGAAGAGCCCACGTTCGAGTGTTAGAAGACAGAGGAGCCCACCTCTAACCAAAGTAGCGCGTGGCATCGCTGCCGAACTCTAATCCCGATCCTCCATCCCGAGCACAGAGTTCGCTTGAGTCACTGAAGCGATCCTGCATGCGCAAGAACTTTGGGTTGACAGTCAATCACTAGATGATCCCTCGAGTAGCCCCTCCGACCATTAAAATCAACTGTGGATCGCTCCTCCTTGATCATCTACCTTCATTTGGGTGGAATTTACCGACCTTCAAGGTCGCCAAGACTTCTCAGGGTCGCCAAAATCTCACCCGACCTTCAAGATGTTTTCCGACCTTCAATGATCGGTCCAGATTTTTCAGATCTTTCCAGACTTTCCCGAACTGCACCATGATCACCAAGATTTCTCCCCGTCATTGACCTCCTGTCCCAAAGGCCAAGAGTTCTCTATCGGTTATCAAAGATGCAAAGGTGCGAGCCTGTAGAAGCTTCAGTTCAAGCAAGGTCGGAGAAAGAAGACTCGGTCTCCAGCTTTGCCGAACCTCCTATGCAGATCTTCTTAAAAAATAAAAAAAAAAGAGGAGGATTTTTTGACCGAACCTCCTGGAGTCATGGTTCAAAAATTTCAACCGAACCTCATGGCCCAAAAAGATTTTTCTTAAACCTCCGGGTTTCAAAATATTTTTCTCGAACCTCCGGGTTCCAAAATATTTTTCATGAACCTCCGTTCCCAACAATGTTTTTCACTGAACGCTCTGTGTTTCCAAAATATATTTCATGAACCTTCGGAGTTCCCAAAAATGATTTTCTTTGGAACCTCCGGGTTCCCATAAATATCTTTTCTTGAACCTCGGTTCCCAAAATTTTTTTCTGACCTCCGGTTCCCAAGTAATATTTTTATGAACCTCCGGTTCCAAAATATTTTTCATAACCTCCGGGTTCCAAAAATATTTTCTTGAAACCTCCGTGGTTCCCAAGATTTTTTCGCATGAACTCCGGTTCCAAAAATTTCTAATGAACCTCCGGTTCCAAATTATTTCTTCTTGAACTTCCGGTGTCCCCAAAATTTTTTTTTGAACTGCTGGTTCACAAAATATTTTTCATGAACCTCCGGGTTCCAAAATATTTTTCAAGAACCCCGGTTTCCAAAATATTTTTCATTGAACCTCCGGGTTCCCAAAATATTTTTCTTGAACCCCGGGTTCCCAAATATTTTTTCATGACCTCCGGGTTCCAAATATTTTCTTGAACTCCGGGTTCAAAATATGCTTACGAACCTCCGGGTTCCCAAAATATTTTTTCGAATTTCCAGATTTCCAAAATTTTTCAAACTCTCAAAAGTCCACTAATTCATCAATATCCCTTCGCCTCGAATGAATAAGAAGTTGGCGGAAAAGCAGTCTCTCGATAAGATAAGTAATCACATTCTTTACTTTGTCATTCTCTATTTAGCACTTGCTATATTGCTTTCTTGACAATAGGCATTATCTACTGAGTAATAAAATGTGAAAGTCAAAACTTCACTGAAAAAGCCCTAGAGCTAGTGTTGTAGTCTTTTGTAGATTACATTCAAAGATTGTGCTGCTTGCTGGCACGGCAAAAAACTGCTAAGCAAGCCACATAAAAAAAACTCCTGCCTAAGCACAGGCAGTGCTTGAGGCAAAAAATTCGGGGGAAACCACCCGAGTGCTTCGAGACTCTCCTTGAAGATGATGTAACCCGCCAATTGATCCGAAACACACAAGATCCACAAGTGCATGAGCTAGTTCCTAAATCAAGCCAGAGAATTACTGCCAATCGGATATACTATTGAGCAACCATATCACAAGAAGCTCACCCTCCGCAGTATATGAGGCTCATAGAATAAAGGGTTGACCAAAAAGGGCAACCACTCAACAAAAAAGAGAGCTCCCACATCCACGGAGCGGTGTAGCATGTGGCGAACTCAAAGCAACCTAAAAAGTCACTTCCTGAAGTCAACAACAGACGCATGGTCCAAGGGAGTAAAACACATTTCTTTTTCTATTTTAATCATTTTGTGCTTGGCTAGTTGTGTCTACAGAAATCCAAAAAAAGAAGAAAAATACCTTCATATAGGTGCACATGGTAGCGGCCAGACCCGACTGGAAATCGGCCGCGACATATCCAATCAAATCACCTTACGAAGTCCCAAAATTGGGCTTCCAGGAAAAGAAAAAGCTTCTGCCTAAGTGTAGACAGCACTTGAGGCAAAAAGTTCGGGGGAAACCACTCGGAATGTACCCGAAGAAATCGTGAACGGAAAAATTCCTACACACCCAGGTCACGTATGCAAGATAAGTTTACGTTGTACCTTTTTCACTTACGTTTTGTAGTGAAAAGTTTTTACATTGTCTTTCACATTATAAGGCTAAGCTGAAATTTTATCTAAAAAGCTCTTGGAGCTAGTATTGTTATCTCTTGCAGATCACTCTATGGAGCATCGACTTGGCACAACACCAAAAAGAGTAAAAAGAGAGTAATACAATGGCGCATGGCACTCTACCACCGAATGGGTACCGGCCTCCACCCATAACATTTGCTTTCTAAAGTTAAAGCAAGAACAACAACTATGAAAAAGAAGAGCATGACCTGCCAAGTACACCACACTCGCTCCCGAGTGGCGTATTTATTCAATGCCGAACCATTTATGTCCACATCTAAGAAAAAATTTCCCGCATTGGACTCTCGAGAACCAAAATTTCCGGAGCACTCTCCTTGTTCCGGGGGAGATACTTCACAAGCTATGCCCGTCATCGAACAAACCAGCAATAATTTCAAGTACACAAGTCAACAAGGCTTCAAGCTACTTCGGTTGAATCAATTTAGAGTCCAAGGATCCCTCCAAAAAGATCATGAAGAACATAAAAAAAATATATCAGTGAGCAACAATCGAGATAAGTGATTACTTTTCTTTGTGTTCTTTCTCATTTTGAAATTTAATTATCTAACACTACTTATTGAACACGTTTCACATATGATAACTGTGAAACCTTTATATGCCATCATTTATCCAATTCATATGGTGTCTCAAATTTCATTACTAATTTATAATATGGTCCGAGAGACCCGCATGGCTAGTGTCTGTCATTATGTGCAGATCCAAAGACAAAGGATGAACTATTGGCCGATTTGAAACAAAATGATGAAGACGCCTTCCATTTCAGAATTCAGCCCCAAGAAGTTAGATGAATCTTTTACTTGAGCAAATTCTGCACATGGCTGCGCACACCAATCATAAGCCACGAGAACCATCCAACAAAACCGGAAGCCTTGATAAGCCAAGCCTCACCTCCGGGAAGGTCATCTCATTGGCTATATTTCCACAAGCACAGTCAAAATGTCACTCATGTTCAGCACCGAGGAGAGACCATAAGCTGGTCCCTCACCATCGGGATTTGAGCTTCCTCCCAGTTCTGACCGCACACACGTTTGAACACATGCGGCTTTGGGGGGTACTTGTCTCAAATTTAATGTTATTACATATTTTTCTTAACTATATAAATGCAGGGGAATAACTCATGGCATACGGAAATCGTCTCCGAACCACCGGCATCTTAGCAGCTCGCCAGGACTTTGGGTATTACGCGGAACCCCTTATGAGAAGTCACCCTTCGAGCTAAACAGTTCCGAGAGCCAAAACTTCCAAAGGCCGCCTCCCAACTGAGTCCAAGAGTTGCTGCCAATATGATACATTGTTCAATGGACTATGAACAACCTTTACTAACGATTATTGAGCAAATTAACAACTTATTTGTGAATTTCAGGTAATTTGTTTGACAATACGATTCGAGAGCCACGTGGGCGCCTCCGAGAACTACTTAGGTTTGACGTGGCTCCACCGAGAATACCACTCAAAGACAGTTCATCCCAAAGCCTACACCGGAAACCAGGACCGAGCGGTATTCACTTTAATATTTTTATTTGCTTTTAATAACGGTATAAGTGCAGGAGAAAAAGCTTGAATCTGAATCTTTACGAACCAACGTAAAGAATAAAAATCATCTTTGAGTTCGGCCACACACGGCAATCAAAGTTCTCAGAAGTAACAAGATCAGACATATCGGTATAGAGGGAACGCATATCGCTGCTTAGCACCAGCTCCCATACATGCGTTGCAGTCCCATATTTCGTCCATTCAGTCCACAAGAATTGATTATGCTCGAAACTTTCATGGCCGAAGCGCCCATCTAGAAAGCTCCAGATTCCGAGCTATGCATCAAAATCCATCAATCAGAAGATGGTCGAGCTCATTCAACATGGCCTATCTCGACAACTTATTGACACCCAGTTTGACCAAAAAAGAACGGTTGACCACACAATTTGAGTGCCCTACAACAGTGGCATCTTCTACTACATAAGAAGGGCCAACTTTATTACTTACACATCACAGCTGATCTTTCAAAATTTTGTGAGCGCAGGTTAAGTATTTTTCGAGCTACAGCTCCGAAACCTCAAGGACCAAGAATCCCAAGAGAAGATCCCGAGGGTCAGAGTTCCAAACGCCAAAGGTTCAACAACTTTCGACAATCAAAATTGGGTAAAACTTTTACCAATTATTTCACATGCTAATTACTCGTAATGTTTAAATATTGATACATGAGATCGCTATTGCTTATCGCCCAATTAATTGGGCTGATCAAGATTACAATCTTTTTATGCGTGAACTAACTAGCAGCAAAGATGCTGCCACATCTTCTGTATATTTTGAGTTTTTGCAGGACACAGCCTGGTAGCTCCACCAGGCGCACCAAGGATCAGTATATGGCAACACCCCAACTGATCTCAAAAGATGCCCCAATATGCGGAAAAACCGCAAGGCAACCTAGTTAAGCCCGAAATCCGGGTCCATAATGATCGCTTGACTCCTCAAAGTGGTCGGTTCAGGCATTCCGCATCTATGGAGCGTCGAACATTTAAGAAAACATCATCGACAAATACAAAATTTATCTTGAGTGCAAATATTTTTTCTACTAACAGATTTGGGATGTTTCCACCTTGTGTTTCCAATGATTTCAAGCAAACAGGTCAGAACGATCGAACACCCCGACCTTTGGAACGCAAGCTTGAAGATTTTTGGTTCCGTCATTGAGGTCTACGACCCCTTGACATGCCGAACCATGATCGAAAGATCCGCGCACCGTCATTGAGGCCCACGACCCTCCTTTGACATGCCGTGCGTGCGATCCTAGATCGCCACCGGGTTCCGTCATTGAGGTCCGAACAACGACCCCTTGACATGCCGGACCCAGATCGAAAGATCCGCGCACCGTCATTGAGGTCTACGAGTACCCTTTGACATGCCGTGTGTGCGATCCTAGATCACTACCGGGTTCCGTCAGTGAGGTCCGGAAAAAAGACCCCTTGACATGCCGGACCCAGATCGAAAGATCCGCGCACCGTCATTGAGGTCTACGAATACCCTTTGACATGCCGTGCGTGCGATCCTAGATTACCACGGGTTTCGCATTGAGCCTGGACAACGCCCTTGACATGCCGACCACGATCGCAAAGATCGCTGCACGTCATTTGATTACGACGACACTCTTGACATGCCGTGCGTGTGATCCGAGTCACCACTCATGGTTTCCGTCATTGAGGTCGCACCAACCCCTTGACATGCCGAATTGATGTAAAGACGAGGGAGTGCCCGCAACCGGAAGGGTATCGGCACCTGATTCGTCATGGAGGTCGGCATCGACCCCTTGCATGCCCACTGTCGAAAGATCCGCGCACCGTCATCGAGGTCTTAAACCCTTTGACATGCCGTGCGTGTGATCCAAGATCGAGATCATGGTTCCGTCATTGAGGTCGCGACCGACCCCTTGACATGCCGAACCTGATGTAAAGACCGGGAGAGCACTCGGCACCCAATGAAGGCATGAGAGCGTTGGATCCTCGCCTTCGACAATCCTCAGACATGAGAGCTCACAAGCCCCTGCCACCAACATGCAGTCTTGGTAAACCCTTTTCAGTTATTTATTCAATACATGAATATTTTTGTATTTGATTATTGATATTATTATTTGCTTATTTGACTAACCTGGACCATAGTCCTGTTACTAACGAGATAACCAGCATCAAAGCTGCTATATGTCTTCTTGTCTTTAAGTTTCTACAGGGAGCATAGGGATATACAAAGCTCTCCTCAGTTATATGGGCAAAATATCAGCCCGAACATCCTCCATTGTGATCTGATAAGATCGACAGAGACCTTGATTCGGGCCAACCCGACAAGGAATAAAGCTTAAACAAGCTCGCCAGCAACAATGCTGGCAATAGCCGAGTCGCAGGCTTGGGGGTAAAACCCACATAACTTTATGGAGGTTCACACTTCCAAGATCGCAACTCAGACATCTGACAAACGACGAACCGTCCTCTCCAAGAAAAACTGAGGTAACCCCAATCACAAGTATATCGAAGATCCCCGATACCTGATCCTTTGGGCAAGTCAGCCATGGGGATCGAGGGGTAACTGTTGGGATAAAATATCCTTATTTATTATGGGCTCACATGATTGACACGTGTAGGGCCGAGATGCAATGTTGACAAAAAATCAGATCCCTTTATATAGAAGGGATCTGACTATTTGAAAGGGACTTTTTGGGGGGCTGGACTTTGAGACTTCTTCTTCTCTCTCTCTCTCTCTCTCTGAT